>VALG01008010.1:0-10410 GCA_009835305.1 Ipomoea purpurea | reverse complement strand
GTATATATGTATATATTCTTTCTGTTCTAAGCAGATGAGTGGAAAAAAATAATAGGGAAATATTGGAAGTAGCTGAAAAATTCAAAGCCCGCATAAGAAAGAGAGAAACCTACGAATTATAGAGAGATTTGTGAAAAAAGTTTTTAAGGTTTTTGTAGGAAGAGAGAGAAAGAGGGAAGTTTAACTAAGAGAGAGAGAGACCAAACAAATATTTTTGGTTAGATGTGGTTGTGTTGTATGGATCCGATCCCTCTCTTCTTAGCTCCACCATAGACAAGCCTAATGAGAGTTGGAGAAAAGAGTAAGCCAAAAGCAGCCACCATTGCTGCTGCCTCCTGCATCTCTACCTCACCTCGTTAGTCACATTCACAATTACTTGTTAACTTTATTATATATATAAAATATATATATATATATATATATATACTATATATATAAGTATATATTATCAGCCAACCAAAGCAAATTCAGGTTATTCCAATTTTATTGAAGAATTGTGTTCGCGATTTATCAGACTTACGCACTTGTTGGTTAAACATTCTCTGTTTCTTTGTCTATCTGATTGCATGAAGTTGTTTTCAAACCCTTTCTCGGTCAATTGTATGCTTTATCTTTGGATGTTTTAATATAATTCGTGTTTGTTTCCAAAAAAAATTTATTGATCAATTATTGGTTTGAACTTTTAGTTGAGGTTTTTCTTGTCCTTCAGTTTGGTATGTCAAATCCAAGACGTATTGAGGATCATATATATATATATATATATATGGGAAAAGTTCAAGTGAGAATCCGTGATAAAGAGAAAATTAGGTGCTCATCATAGCTCAAGTGGAAAGATCAACGGCTTTGAAGCAAGGAAAGATGTGGTGAAAATTTGATAGTTATCTCAAACTTTTAGTGCACTCTGCAACACTAAGTTCATTTTCTATGATATATATAAGTGCAACCATTTTGAGTGCATTTTACATATCATTGAATACACTTGTAGTTTTGTGCAATGCGTTTTTAGAGTCACAATTTTTTAGTGCACTTGGTAGTGTTGCAAATTGCACATCCCACATGCTTAGTCCATCCCATACACACACACACACACACATACTAAAATAGTAAAATCAGGAAAGAAAAAAAACTTTGTACAGTATAATATTAATTGTCTTGTCAATCTATTAATCATATCATTAACAAAATTGTGAAATGAATCGAACATTATTGTTTAACAATATAAATATATGATTCTTGAAAAGAGATAATTTATTCAATATGTTGAAGTAGTGTAATAAGTAACATTTTGTGTTGTGTACTTTTACCTAAGTCAATTAATATGGGCATGTGAATTTATACACACACTCATACACAAATAATTGTGGATGGACATTGCCTTTGATTGCATATAACAATGTAATGTATAACTTGGCTGTAATATGCCAAATAAGTACATACCCCAATCATCATATGTGTCTCCACTAGATGTGCATTATATTAAATGTGCACATAAAATGCCACACAATATGTTATCATAATTACATAATTTGACAAAATATTAAATAATTAAAACTACTGTAGATGAATAGTGATGAATCTATATTTATAGTTCTTCCCAATCTATATTTGTAGTTGTGAGTTGTGATTGTACCCGTCTCCACTATATATAAATATTGTTCACAATTCTTATGTATTGTGTGTACTTTTAACAAATTTATTATGTACATCACATTTTATAACAATTCGCCACTATTATGGTTTTAAATAAAACCTTAATAAATTTTAGCCCACTGATTTAAAATTCTAAAATAAGTTGTACATACTACTATACATGTATAAAATATATGCATTTATGATTACACGACTTGATAACTTGTGCACTTAATTTCAAATATTATTTTTGTCATATTTAGTGCACAACTATTTCTTTTTATTCGGACACAATTATTCGTTTTTATAACTGAATCTCTAGTATAAAACATCTGAATGTGTCAAATTTCAAGTTTAAAATTATACTACTTAATACTTTAACACTTTTATGAAGAAAAAAATGTATGATTTCTAAATATTATTTGAATATGACATTGTTTTCTAGTAAAGATTTGATTGGAAGATCAATTCTCAAAAAATTGAAAGTATAAACCAATGTCACTTTAGGGCAATGATTTGATTCAAATCCCATCACCCACCTCCCTTATTAAATGTATCAAAAAAGAAAAATAATAAATCAACTCAAAATATGTTGGAAAATTAGAAAAAGAAGACATTTAAGTTGTTATTTTGAGATAATGTTTTGAGAGACGTTTATTTTTAATTTGGGTCGAGTTAAAACAGATTTGGATTCTCTTAGTTGAGGAAAAGAACTTGATGTACACTCAAAATAGACAATAGATGAATAAAACATTGATTATCAAAAGTATACCATAAAGTTGAAAAAATGGATATTAATTAATACGATATATACGAGGGACTATATGAAACGGTGTGGGTGTGTGATGTTTGAGCTCTGGAGCCTACCACAGTGGGTCGGGAAGTTCGGTCAAACAATTTGTCAAAATTCCCTCTTCCTCGCATTTAATGCGGTATTTATAGTGGACTAGAGGGACATGATCCGGGCCTCCGGCATGGGGGCACGTGGCTCTCATGCACTCGCCAGTGTCCTGCCCGAGGAACTTCTAACACGTGTCACGGATCTCCTTACGTTGTTCAGGTAACGTACTGGCATGTCGGTGGTCGGTGGTTCAGGTCGGTCGAACCCAGTCGGTTTAGACGAGGTGCGGGGAAGAAAGTGGGCCAACCGTCGGTCCCAACACATGGTACGTAGGTAGCCGGGTATATTCCTATCAGATATGTTTATTAACCAGGGTGTGCCGATCAAACAAGGTTTGCCAAATTGCCTATGCTAATTGGTGGGGTATGGTGAAATTAACGGATGAATTAATTCTCTTCATATTCGTGAGTTACACTATTTTAACTCCAATTTAACTTAACATTAATTAATTATGTAACCTCATATGTTAATGTCATATTGATGTGGAGGTTTTGAATTTAAATTTATATGCCATGAATGATCATAGTGAATTTCATTTTCCTTACAAATAATGTTTGTTGGCAAACTCTTTATTTTTTATTTTTATTTTTTTTAATTATTTGTTGGCAAACTCTTTTTGCACTAAAAAATTATATTTAAAAAAAATCTAACATTTTCTACTCTCGTTCCCTCTCAAAATTTATAGAAAACTCTACCAATTCTCTCTAAATTATTGTGTTCTATATTTTGTTCAAGTTCTTCGTACGATTTAATGGGTTTATTCAACTGATCAAATAAACTCGTATTAATCTATTTGATTCTGAAAAATTAATGATTCTTAAAAATTAATGATTCTTTACTCCTAACACTTTCGTGAGTAAGCAAATCATTTTTAAAAGTGTGTGCAACCCATACTTTTAATTTTTCTTTTTTTTTTTTTTTTTTTTAGTATTGACTTTGTTACACCCATAGTGACTTTCTCAACCTACTGAGCACAAAAAGTCAATACCGCCTCCGAGCTCAAACCCATATTTTTGACGAATTACTTTTTAAAATATGTAATTAAATTGTGAACTTAATATTAGATAGACTACCAACATGTATCTTATATACTTATATTCATTGCGATGTCTACTGAAACATATATCATACATTATTTATTCACGACATAACAATGCATCACATAAAACGTAAAAATATATGTAAGTGAATGAAAAAAATTGTTAAAAGAAGGAAATGGAAGTAGGAAGGAAAGCAAGAAAGAGGCATACATTTTCTTGTTACGCAACTTTCCGACGTTAACCAAATCGAAAAGCGGATTCTCTCTCTCTCTCTCTTTCTCTTTCTCTATCTCCTTTGCCCACTAATGGAAACCGACAGCGCCAAGACTAGATGGATGACTTATTGTTCAATTACCATAATTAGCTACACTAATTAACATTTCACTTTCTTTCATTCAATCACACGTCACCCCCCTTTCTTAGATTTTGTACTCTGTTTTTAACCTTGGAATCAGCCTTTTTGTTTTTACCCTGTCCTTTACCGCTGCGCAACTGTAATAACCCACCCCCCGGAATGGAGTAATCTTTTTGCCCCATACACCTCATTTAGAATTCATATTTACCACGTAATTCAATGATTCAGTGGGTAATATTTGAAAGAAAAGATCAAAGTTTGAATTTCAACTGCAGCATTGAGTCACCGGAATGGGGATTCAACCTTGGGAAGCATAAACATAATTTTTAAATATAATAAGATGCGTTTAGTAACAGGTCTTAGTCACTAACACAGTAAATGTGCTTAATAACTTTCTTTAGGAAAAAATGCATTTTTTATCTTCCAGTTATACTTGTAGTATAGAATTAGTCCATGAGTTATATGTGTGACCATTTTAATCCGTTATGTGTGACAGTGACAATTTTAGTTTCTCAAGGACAGGGTTGCAAAATCCCGCCTAGGCCCGAGTAATCGCCGTCTAGGCGCTAGGCGCCCCTAAGCCGTGGCGATTTTCCCCCTAGGCTCCCGCCTAGGAGACCTGCCCCTAGGCGCCCCGCCCTAGCGCTAACTCGGCCGATTACGCCGAGTTTACTCGTCAATTTCTGTCGAGTTAGCCGAGTTAACGCCGGCCGATTGACCTTGCTAATTTTTTTCATTTTTATATATATATAATTTTTTTTTTTTTTGAAACACCATAGTTTGATGTCAATGACTTATGAATTATGCATCTCATTCCTTATTTGGATGTGTTATTTGAATAAATGGTTGAAAACAACCTGGCATATAAAAATTTTCCACATTACAGTCCTACCACTGTTTTTCTTTGCGGCCTTTCCGCCTTGGTCCGGTCCATACGATTCATTAGGCGCCGCCGGATAGGACGCTTTTTATAAGTTGGCTTGGCGTATGCCCTTTCACGCCCGCACTAAGCCGCGACCTCCTGCGACACTACTGAAGTTCCGGAGCATAGCTCAGCACGTTCCGAAAGCGGACAATTCTATTGCGATCCACACACAATCGTTTAGGATTAAACACTTTGAACTACCAAGCAGAATAAGTTAGTTGCTAGAGTTCGTTTAAAGAGGTAATGGTAGATCCTCCTTGCACATAATTTGATTTTGATTGTGACGCGCCTTCATTACACCACGCTAAAGGATCGGCGAGTGGTTATGTGGCGCTAACCCCAGAGGTCGATTCACAGTTTCGAGGAGCTGGCAGATCGCTTTCATGAGCCACTACGCCGCCAACGTCAAGCCACAGAAGGACCTAACACACTTAGGCGACATCCACCAGGACGAGGGCGAGTCCTTAAAAACCTATTTAGCCCGCTGGCAAAAGGAGATCCAGTCTATAGAGGAGGTGTAGGACCAAACGGCACTCACTTTCTTCATTGAATCCTTGCTGTCCGCCAGCTGTACGAGACCTAAGGGACAATCGCCCGGCAACGTACGCTGAAGCTATCCAAATGGCCAACAAGAGGGCAAACACGGAGCAGGCCATGAAGCATTACGACAGCGTGAGGTCGGCGGGTCCGCCAGCGGGAAAAGGACGGGGCCGTGATGAAGGAAAGGCGTTCGGATATGGCCGGCGACCCGAAGTTAGGCGACCGTACGACCGCCCCGTCGTCCATGCCTATCGACCATTCCGGAGCGGCCGGTCCACGAAATACAAGCAGTCGCCCCCACTCCGCCTCCACCGATTGACGACCGCGTAACAAGCGAGGAGACTAGTAAGACTTTAAGTATTATCATAAATCTTATACTCACAGCACAGAAGAATGCTTCTATCTAAAGAAGATCATGGAGGGGATTATCCAGGAAGGGACCCCGCCCCCTAATCAATGGAGGCGAAGGTCGGCCAGTCGATGAGATGAGGGACTTGCCGCCGACGCAGAGAACAGCCGAGGTAAGCAGCCGGCTTCCGAAGAAGACGAAGCCCAATGGCGCCAGAAAGCCGGTTATCAACATGATAGTCGACGGCCAGAGGGCGGCGACTCGGCCAACACCCGAAAAGCCTGGGCTCGCATTGTATGTCGGGACGGTGTACGGTCGCGAAGAGAGCTCCAAAAAGGTATGCCGAGAACCCATCGTGTTCACCGATAGGGACCTGCCAGCTGGAGAGACCAGCATCGAGATGCGTTGGTCATCGCTATGGATATCAATGGTCTAGTCGTTCGCCGAAATTCTGGTCGACACAGGAGTAGCGTCAATGTGCTATACCTGGAAACCTTCAGCAAAATGGGCTAACCGAGAGCAGCTGAATCCTGTCAAGACCCCCCTCGCCGGCTTCACCGGGATTCGGTTGAGGCGGAAGGTCGATCACCCTTCGTGGAGATTGGCAATTACCTGGATGTACAGAAGTTAAGCATGAAGTTTATCGTTGTAAATCTGTCCTGCTCACATAACGCCATACTCGGCCATCCGGGTTTGGAGGACCTCGGAGCTTTAATCTCGATCGAAACACCTGTGCTTGAAGTTTCGCATGCCGAACGGAATAGGAACGGTACGTTGTGATCGCAAGGTCGCCGCGACTGCTATCTACAGGCATGTAGAGGAATGGGCAAACGTGAGATGCAGGTCCACGAGATTACCGAGAGGCCCCTAAGAAAACGGTGATACCTCGCCCTGAGCCGGCCGTCGAGCTGAGGAAATCGAGGTTGACCCAGCACAGCCTAGTAGGCGAGTGAGAATTGGGGTCGACCTTCCTGAGAAACTAAGGGGGGGAAATCGTGAGAGTGCTAGGAGCATCGATTGGTTTTCACTGGGGCCTGGATGATATGCCCGGCGTGGATCGGTCGATTATATCGCACCGACTCGCCGTAGATCCGGAGCACGACAGTCATACAGAAGAAACGATACTTGGCCAACGACCGGAGGAGTTTGTGAAGAAGGAAGTTAGCACGCTACTAGCGGCTGGGCACGTCCGTGAGGTTAAGTACCCGGAGTGGTTGGCAAATGTCGGGTCCTCGTACCCAAGCCCCGGCGTGGCGAATGTGCGTAGATTACACCGATCTTAATAAGGCTTGCCCGAAAGACCCGTTCCTCTACCTCGGATCGACCAGTTAGTCGACGAAACGGCCGGGTCAGCACTACTGAGTTTCATGGACGCCTTCAGAGGGTATCATCAGATATTTATGCACCCGGCGGATGAGGAGAAGACCGCCTTCCTGACAACGGATGGAGTTTACTGTTACCGATCATGCCCTTCAGACTTAAAAATGTCGGGGCCACGTACACCCGAATGGTCGCCTGCTGTTCCACACTGCTCGGGAAATCAATGGCCGCATACGTCGACGACATGCTCGTCAAGAACCGGGGGAGGAGACAAGCACGCGGAGGACCTGGCCGACTGCTTCAAGGTAATGATAAAGTACAACCTCCGGCTGAACCCCAAGAAGTGCGCGTTCGCTGTCCAAGGTGGCAAATTCTTGGGTTACATGGTCACCAAACGAGGCATTGAGCCTAATCCAGAGAAAGTACAGCCATCATCGACATGCAGCCCCCTACCACCGTCAAGGACCTACAACGATTGACTGGTCGGTTGGCTGCCTAAGCCGCTTCTTGAGCAAATCGGCGGATAGACCGTGCCTTTCTTCGAAGCCATGAAGAAGCAAACAGGGATTCGCTTGGACTGCCGAATGCCAACAGTCGTTCGAGGAGTTGAACAAACCTTTCAACGCCCCCAGTGTTGTCTACCCCCAGGTGGGCGAGCCCTTATTTTGTACATGCCGCCTCGGCCAAAGCGGTGAGTTCGGTATTGTCGAGAGGAGGACCGAGTCCAGCACCCGGTTTATTATGTAAGCTGCTCGCTGAAGGCTGCTGAGACGCGGCTTTACCGCTGGAAAGTTGTGTATGCATTGGTAGCATCGTGCGCAAGCTGCAACTTATTTCCAAGGCCACTCTCTAATACCGTCCTCAAGGTCTGAAGATCAGCCAGCTAGGAGCGTGCTACGAACCCTTGTCTTCGGCCGACTGTAAAGTGGGCGTCGAGTTGACTCAGTATGGGATGAGACAACCCGCCTTCATTAAGGTCAAGACTTTGGCGAATTCCTGGTCGAATGTACCGCAAGTGAGAAGAATAAAGAACACGCCTCGAAGCTGCCGGGCGATCATGGTGGAAATGTTACCATCGCGGTATGGCAGCTATCGAGTCGGACAGCTCTGGTGGGAGCTGTGTGTCATGCTACATCTCTCGGAAGGTTCGGCTATATTACTCCCTAGATATTGTATCGAATCAAATAATCTCGAGGCGAGTATGAAACGGGTATTTAAACGGCCTCTACTCGCTAAGCCCTGGAACCGTTGCGGCTCGAATCACAGACTGACTCTTACTGGTAGATCGGCAGATTCCGGGTATGTGTTGAAGCTAAGAAACCAAGGGATGGTACATATACAAAAAGACGTGCAAGGAGAGTTGAAGGTTCGGGGCTTTACGACTATTATAGAGTACGCCATTCCCGATAAGCGGGACAACTTGGATTCCGACATATTGTCAAATTTCCCTACAACGAGGTTATGGACCACTTGATACAAATTTGCCAGAAGGAGGAGCTAAATCAGGCGGTATGAAGAAACACCACTGGAATCCAGAAGTTAATATCGTGTATATATTGTATTTGGGAGAAACCTGAGATGTTGGATTAGACGCTTCCTGGCTGATCAAGGAGATGGCGATACCGGTTTACCCAGGTCGCCGCTAATTTGTTGCGAAAAATACCAACTCTCCTTCCAGATCCTCGACGGTGCATGCTAATAATAAACACGGTCGTTCGGAAAGGGAACCCCTTAGAGAATTGATCTCTGTGCTCAATCCATAGGCTCCTTGTCATCGTGGAAAGATAACTAACAGATGAGTTCACATTATTCAAAAGAGGGCATTTGAATCGTTATTTAGAGTTCACAAGGGCAGTCCACTAACACTCGTGTTTTTCCTCTCGGAGATAGAAATGTTGAATATCGCTAATTAGGAGTATTACTTGGCCGACCAATGAATTTGCCGCGTAGACAGTATAGATTTTTTTTAAAAACTTGAACGAAATGGACACATTTCAGATGTTTATATTACTGAGGATATCTCCTTATAGATAGAGCGATATTGACCAGAAATGGAATTGTTTTGCTAACCAAAGGCCAGAAAGATACCAAAAAAGAAGGTAGTTGTGCACCCGTTCCAACAACTTATTGTATCAACCACAAATTCTAACCAATATCTTGACCACTTTATAGTCGCAAACAAGTTATCTATATTTTGTGTGAGGAAAATATCGATAATGAGTATGCTTTGTAGATATATTTAAACCGTTTGTCCCTCACCCCACCTGAAGGGTTTATTTGAGTAGTATTGTGTCGGATCAACTTATTTTAGAATTTTACAATCAGTGGGCTAAAATTTTATTAAGGTTTTTATTTACAACCAATAATAGGTAGGCGAATTTGTTTATTAAAATGTGATGGTACATAGATAAAATTAGATTTTTTAATAAGCTATCACTTAAACATGAGTACCATAAGAATTCTTGTGAAACAAGGTCGGAAGGCCAATAAATTTCACCTTTTGGTACTCTCCTAGTGTGAGAGGGTGACCTAAAACTAGAATCACAGACTCAGGCATTTCTCGTGGGCAAAATAATAAAAAGATTGGGAAGTATATAATATAGATTATTCATCACTTTCATCTACAGTACGTTTTAATTATTTAATATTTTGAAAATTATGTAGTTGTAGTTTATTTTTGTCGACTTCTGCTTAGCACTTCAGAGTCAAAATCTTGTTGTGGCAGCATGAACTTTATGTGCAAACTTTGTTGCGATAAAAGTCTTGGACGCTTTAAGGGCCTTATTACGACCGTAGCACTCTGGTCCTCCCAGGTGGATGGCAACTATATCATGGCATATGATTGCGAAAGGTATGTACGGTTAGTCTTGCAAGTATTGTGTATTACACGCCCAAGTCTTATACACAATTGTGAAAAACTCTCTCGCTCTCACTCTGCACCGGTTCAAACGAATGTCCAAATGTCGACAATCATAATCATTTGTGTATTTGTGTAGGGTCTATTTTGGAATCGGAAGAAAAACGTCGTTGATATGGATAATACAAGGATAATCTAATTGAATCCCGCGGAACGAGCTATTAATTAGACGTGTATCGCGTAGTGAAATGATGTATCAAATCGCAACACATCATTTAATGTCTACCCTCAGCCGATTCACGAGCGCATCATACGTGTGAGAACGCACACTATTGTATGATTTTAAATTCGTATCTTCCGTTTTCATTAGCAGGATTGTTCAACTCTCCTCTTACACCACCTCTATTCCCTGTGTTCAATCATGTTAAACAATCATAAGAACCAAGTAATTGTAATCTTTAAGTTCATTCATGATCTGAAAACAATATTATTGG
>VALG01008006.1:0-12131 GCA_009835305.1 Ipomoea purpurea | reverse complement strand
AGGACATGAAGTTGGAGACACACCTAGCGATCCTCTTCATTCTTATTCTTGAAGAAGAGGAAGGACAACCACCAACCAAGGATCAAGCTCAAAAAGATCAGAAAGTCTCAACAGTGCAGTTACGACGCTCAACACCATCCACCCCTGTTCATCTCGACCTCAAACCCGCAGCTTTAAGCGATCTGCTCGACTTCCAATGGAACCCGGATTAGTCTATGCTTCGAAATCAAGCTCTCCGTCTCCACCGCATGCTGATCTTGAGGGTAATCACGACGGCTAGTTTCTCTACCAATGAAGCCGGAATATGTGATGTGATCTGAATGTGTTATATTATCTCTCTCTCTCTCTCCCTAAGAAGGAGATAAATAAAGAAAAATGGTTGTTTTTGCTACTGGTTCTCTCTATCTTTCCTTCTGTCCTAAAAATGAAAAATCCCTAAGTCTTATAAAAAGAACAAATATTTCGTAGCCAAGAAGATAAACAAAAAAAAAGGGAAATAAAAGAATTAAAAAATATATATATATTTATATGGCTACAAAAAGGGATAAAAGAAGAAAAGAATTAAGAGGAGAAATGTCAGAACAAGTAAGAGGGAGAACTACCAGTTGAAGTTGCAGTAGAAGTTGCTACTGAGAGTAGACAACTAAACAGGGAGGATTTATCTAGTGCATTGGCAGTACACAATACCGAGTCCACCATGCCTATCAATGGACCTTGTTCTAGAAAATGAAGATTTATTTGCAGACAACTACACGTGAACAGAAGTTTTAGAAGAAGAGATTGGTGATCTCAATCAAGAAGTTGAATCACCTGAAGAAGAAGGGATGCAACTCGTTGATACAATCGTTCTCACAGATCCGAGAAGAGTCCATTCGGATCTCCTCAAAATTTTGTATAGACAAGTGATCAAGAAGATGGCATATTTACATCCTTATTGCCAAAGTTGCCGAATCCAGTGATGTTGTTTGTCAAACTATTGGAGAAAAGTTGGTTGAACAAAACCAAATGTTAGAACAACAACACACGGATACCCGAGTCAATCTGAAAGAACTCATGGAGTATCAACACAGTTTGAAAACTCAGATTGACAAAGCAGAAAGAATCTTGAAAGGAGAAGTGACAAAAGGGTTACTTGAAGTGATCCAACTCATGAGAGAAGGAACGTGAAGTTGAAAAGATTCACAACGAACATCACTTGAGACAATCAAGGCGATTCAAGATCAAGAAAGCCGAATCAACAAACTTGAAGTTGAACTCACAGTTACAACAAACAAGCTGGACAACGTACAAAGCTGTTTCCATTGAGACACATAATTGTGTTGAAACTGTGAAAGCAAACCAATACTGAGATTATAAGACCCTTGCATTTTTGGTTGATAACGCCAAAAGGGGGGAAGAAATTCTCAGTCACTTGGCTTTGCAACAAAAGAGTTTATTCTTGAAGCCAACAACAGCCAGTAACACCGACTCAAGGTCGAGGCCGAAGCCACGGACAATCCTCACAAGGACCATCTCCAAATTGGTTTTGCTCAGTTCGCGAGTCCTAGTCTTGGTACTACATCAAAATTGCTGAAACTCGTGGCTGGTTTGAATGCTCTAAAGGTCCGCCACTCAGACAACAATGGACTAAAGAAAATCTACCAAGCATGATCAAGAAATGGCCTGCAGCCGATCAGCCCAATGGATCTCGGACAAAAATAAAGAAGAAGAAGGTAAACGGAAAAGAACCGAGATGTGGTATGAACTAAGAGATTTCACTGGAACATGGGCATGAATCCTGGAGAAGAAAGAAGCTTCGAAGAATGTATTGTATGGTGGGAAGCTGGAGTTCTTCCGGCAACAATATTAAGGAAGCTTTTGGATATTACATGGCTCGGCAAGTCAAAGAGATTTCAGAATGCGAAGTTTCAAAGATGATTTTTTTCAACTCAAAGAACATGTCAAGGAAATTTTGAAGAAAGACATGAGTGTGAAGAAACCCAGAAGGTAATCTGGAAATTCTCTTAAACTGATATTTTTGCTATTTTCGAACCTCTGTTGCGTTTTTCTCTAAAATATTCAAAATATCTAAATAATAATTTCTCATGGTTTATTTTGAGTTTAAAATTTTATTTGTTTGTTGTAATTAGACCTTCGTGAATTAAAAGGACAAGGAATGTTAAAACGCACATCAAAATTAAAAAAAAAAAAAGGACGATCAAAAATAAAAATAATTTAAGATGTGTTTAGGAGCTTGTCTAAAAATTAATTCACAAAGTTTCTTTTGATTGTGTCTAGAAAACCATTTGTTAAAATTATCTTGGCTTTGTCAAATAAAATTGAGCAAAATGATTATTTTTCAAAGACTTAAAGGCCAGTGACTGAGTATATGTTTTGGCATTATCAAAAGGAGGGAAATTGTTAGGAATAAAGTGTAATAGTTTTGATATGCCAAATATGTATTTGTGGAACCCCCAATTTTACTTTATAGGTCTAGTTGAGTCTTAGACCATGATTGAGAAATTATTTATTTGCAAAAGAGAAAAACAGAGGAAGATGCATGAAAATATAAGAAGAAGATATCAAGCCTAGAATCAAGAATTTGTCTGGAGAAAATGACAAATTGAAGAATATGATGAATAAGATGATATTCACGTCAATGCGTCTCAAAAAAGAATTCCCAGAACAATTTTCGTTGAAGAAAATTAAGATTGGAAGATTGCATGAATTTGACTTGGAGATCAAGCATCTATGGAAAGAAAGGAGTACATCAAAGATGATTAGAGATGTAATTAATAGATTGTACGGACGAAGTGGAAAATGCCTGATGTATTGTGCAAAATGGCTCAAGTTCGAGATTAAATTGAAGAATATTTTTTGAAGTATTTAAATCCCAAATAAACAAGAACCACTTCAGAGCTGATCAGAGAAGTCATTCTAAACAAAAACTGAGAACACCTAATATCAGGATGAAGTTTGACTCAGATATTCCCAAGAAACGTGAGAACACCTAATATCATATGAAGTTTGGGAACTCATTTGCATGAAGTTGAAGCTCTACAAACGGCTAGCTTATCTTTTCTGACACTTTGCCAGAAGATAAGATAAGATCTCTGACAAAAAAGATACAGAATTCAAAAATGAGATCGTCTCTTTCCAACATGCAGATTCTCATTACCAGCTATAAAAATGAGAAGATATGAATACTTGAAGATGGGCAACACACGAGCAAAGAGCTAAAATAAGAGCAAGAATACATAGAGCAAAAGTTTCAATTGGTACAAAGCATACAAAAGAAATCTTCAAGTGAGAAAAGAAAAGAACTTAGAGAGTTTAAATAGAAATATTCAGAGAGTTCAAAAACGGGGCTAAACAGAGCATAAAAATCAAGTTTTTTACTTGATACATTCAAAGAGAGAAAACACTCAGAGCTATCACGAGAAATTACTCAAGAGTGTTACATCTTCATCAAAGAGACCTGGATTCATATTGAAGATCATCTACAGAGTCTCAGAAGTTGGAAGCAAGAAGAAAACTTGTCTCTGAACAAGTGATATTCCTACGGGAGTGTAGGAGGTGAGGAAAATAGCATGGAGCTGTGAAATCCTGGATTGTCACACGGAGCTGTGAGATCCGAAGCAGCAATGTCGGAGGCACTGGGCGTGATTGTGCGGGCTTTATGAACAAAGCACTAGATCACGGATACGTTTCTACCGGAGTGTGGAAGACGGGGTGAAAGTAACGCGGAGTCGTGAAATCACTGGGATAGTAGCGCGCAACGTGAAACCCGAAGCAACAGTGTGGTGTCACTAGGCGTGATAGTGCGGGCTTGGTGATTAAAGCACTAGATCACAGAATTCATTGTATCCTTGGAGCCAAGAAGTGGTGGATATAGTGAATTGCTCTTGGAGATAAGGCAAGTAGAGTAGGAGATTACACCACTCCGAACCACTATAATTGTCTATACTGTCTTGTTTCTTTACTTACTGCTCTGCTTGCTTATTCCATTAGATATACTTGTCACAATCTCACACACACTTTATCTTTATTTATTTCCGTTGCGTACCATACTCTACAATCTAGTTAAGAGTTTTGGTTTCTCTGTGCCTTAGCAATTGTTGTGTTGTGCGAAAAAGTTTGAAAGTCTATTCAACCCCCCCCCCCAGACTTTCCCCTTACATCCTTTGGGACCAACATTGTCTTTTGTGAAACTCATTTCTAGAACATTTTGTCTGAATGATTTGACCATCTTGAGTCTCATAGACAACATTTTCATTGCTTCACTAAATGAAGGTTTTCTTTACAAGTTTGTCTTGACTTGTTTGCTCAAGAGATGTTCGTCGAAAGATTAACCTTGTCTTTCGAACTTTCTTACTGACGAGAGATCCTCTTTGTCAAATATTGGTTCATCCGAAAGATCGTCCTTACATCTTTCGTTTTCAGAGATCTTTCGTCTTTCTTCCTATCTTCATGTCTTCAAGTAGACCTATTATGCTAGTCTCAACTAAGATTCGTACACCTCATAGTGTGAATCAATCGTTGAGTTACAATAGCTTTCGTTTATCACAAAGAGTCCTAACTATGAAAGGAAAAATAGGGGTCTACAATCCTAGTGAGTTTGGTATAATCAAAATCTATTTACATTTGTTCCTAAAAATCCTTCTACACAAAGGTAAGAAAAACATAAGGATACGGATGATACTTCTAAACGTGTGTGCTATAACTACAAAAAATTAGGGCATTTCAAGGAATACTACTCTTAACTGGTTTGAAGAATAAAAACACGAGAAGAATGATGAAGGAAAGAGATTATAAAGATTTGAACTGAAAAAAAGTTGTAGATGATATAAGAACTAGCATAAAAACTCACAAAACAATAATTGACTCATCTAACTTAGGCTCTTCATTAGATTTATAAAAAAATGAAGCCCCCATTTAACTACTTGCCAAAACTGAGAATGACTCTTTAAGCTCATCGGCAAATTCAAAGACAACCAAACTCTATTGGACATAGGAAATTAACTCCAAATGTATTATTGCAAATGAGCAAGAAGAAGATGTAGCTTTTACTTCTTCCATCCAGTTACAATTTAGCATATGCTTCTTATAGAAATTATCATGATACATTATATTCTTAGCAATGTTGAGCAAATTAGATTAAGGAATAAAGTTCAAATTTGCCACTGAACGTAACTTAAAAGTGCAATTAGGCCACTGAATGAAAACAAAATGCAATTAACCCATTGAAAACTTCAAATGTATGCACTTTCACCTGATAGCAGGTTACCATCAATTTTAACAGGTTGCGCTTACGTGGAAGGTCAGTTGAACTTTTAAATAATTTTTAATAATAAACTTTAAAACAAGATTAAAATTAAAAATAAAAAATATAAGCAGGCAACTTGTTGGAATTGATGGTAACCTGCTATCATGATAAATTGTATATATTTGGAGTGTTCAATAGCCTAATTGCACTTTTTGTTTTCGTTCAGTGGCCTAATTGCACCTTCTTTTTTCGTTCAGTGTTCTAATTACACTTTCAAGTTACGTTCAATGGTCAATTTGGACCTTATTCCTTAGATTAATAATCCAAAGAGCACAAATCTCTCAAAGCCAGGAATTACCAACTTCTCTCATATAACTTAGGAACTTAAAAGCTCAATACTCTTACTAAAAACTTGAACAATCTCAAGGCTTAAATAAGAGTGCACAATAAGAGAATGTATAGCCTGTTTGGTTCATTGAAAAGAATTGAATTTAAATTCTATGGAAAAAATATTATTTGGAATATTGATTTCATTGTTTGGTTGTTGAGAAATAATTTATTGGGATTAATTAATATAAAGACACAAATATCCTTACATAATAAGTATGTGAGGTGATAATAAGCGATATAAGAATTCATGTTTAATTATCCCCCAAAAGGTGTAGAAAATAAAATACCAAAGGAGAGCAAGCAATTCATTTTCCTCAAATTTGAAGAATTTATTTGTCATTGGAATAAATTCCTCTAATTTTCCTTTAAAAAAAATCCTCTAATTTGAAGACGATTTATTTATCACCAAACAAGGTAAAAAAAAAATCCTGTAATTTGAAGAAAAAAAATTATCCCAAAAATAGTTTCCCGTAAACAAAACATGTCATTAGAGAACAAAAGTTTTGAGAACTTATTGGCACATATGTCATCAGCTCCAAAATCAATAGAGACATTGCTTCTAATAATATTAAAAAAAAAAAAAAAAACATTATTGGGGATAGAACTAGTTTTGGGTTTTCATCATTCATCTTCTAAGCACCCAGAAAACATAAGATCGATATTTGTAAGGGAATCGAATCCTCAACCGCTAGATGTTGTTAGTTGTGAAGTAATCATATGTAACAATCCAAGAGAACATAGAATTGGCCAACACAATTGTCACGACTTAGGTTACAAGAGTACTACTTATGCCCCCATGCAAGGTAAGAAAACACAGTCTAATAACCAAAGAAGCAAAAGAAGAATAGTAAACATCTTCTGAAAATATTAAAAAAAAAATCGGTAAAATATATCTACTACAAATGGCCAACAGAATATGTGTACCTTCCAAAAGAACCCAAGGTCATAAAATATGCTCTATGAGAATGGGTGGGGTAAACACTCTCTATGAGAATGAGAAATGGTACAAATGTGTTCGTTCTCTAGCAACTCAGTTATAGGAATGAATTGCTATCTTAATTCATTTATATGGAAGATTTTTTTTGTCATTTAATAAGAAAATAATATCAACGATTGTATTTACACATTATTAAAACATCTTTGTAGACAACATTGGTAGTAGCAACACAATCTCGTCCATCATCGCCTAGAACTAACACCTTCAATCCATAAGGATGGGTGACTCGGGTGAAATATATATAATGGTAAAATATTAGTCAATTATCCTTTTATATTTTAAGTCAATTAGTTATATCAGATTCATTTTCAGTCAATTATTCTTTTTTATTTTTAGTCAAATTAGTCAATTATAATATCATATGCAGTGATATTTTTACCAAAATTTTTGTTCCATTTTTAATTGAGGTTGTATAATATTATTATTCAAATATTTTCGTTCATTTTTAATTACCTTACTATTGTTTAAAAGTATTTGTGTTTACTATTTATGATGTAGAATATTATTACTTATATTTCCGTCCAATTTTAGTTTCTGTTCAATTTTTAATTAAAATGCAATGAATCTAACCATTTTTTCATATTATTCGTCAATTATGAATCCTTTTTATTTGCATTCAACTATTAATATTAATTTTTTAATATATATTTTCTGTCAATTAGTAATATCATATTAATTTTCAGTCATTTTTTTAAATTTTTAGTCTATTAATTAATTAGTCAATTATATATCAGATGCAGTGATTTTTTATCCAATTTTTGTTCCATATTTTATTGATGATGTAGAATATTATTATTAAAATATTTCTGTCCATTTTTAAGTGTCGTTGCATTTTTTAATTTACCTTTACTATTGTTTAAAATATGGCCTCTGTTATTGATGTGTAGAATATTATTATTGGGGGAGATAATTTCGTTCATTTTTAATTTCATTCCATTGTTTTAAAATTGTGAAAGATTTGTGACATAATTGTGATTTGATTATTATTCTGTGTAATATTATTGTGAAAAATTAAAATACAATGATCTGACGATTTCCTTTTACATTTTAGTCCAATATCAATCTTTTTTTTTTCCCCCAATCCAATTATTAATATTCATTTCCTTTTTTCAAATTAACCTAATTTATGTTCGCTTTTTTCATTTTTAAATTTTGATTAAATTATTAGTACTCATTATAATTTTTTAATTTAGCTTAATTTCCATTCCCGTTTTTAATTGAATGTAGAAAATATATTGTGAAATATTTCTGTCGCCATTTTGTTGTCCCGAAAACGGTGGCCGGAGAATCTAGAGGGGGAAGAGAGAGAGAGTGGGGGGGGGTGAAAGTAGACTTTTATAACTTTGAAATTCGTTCGCAAAACAACACCAAGGCAAATAACACTTTGATAATTTCAACTCTAAAGTAACAACGCATCACACATCAAACAAGATAAACAACTTAGAGTGTGCAGGGCGGAATATGGTACGAAAGTAGAAGTGTTATGTTTTAAATAGTGTGGTGCTCCAAAGAGAGATTTTAAACATGCAACACGTTAGGAATGTTGAATAATGGTTCAAAGTGTGTATGCAAAGTTTGGCTTGCAATGCAAACGTTGAGAACTATCAAGACCCAGACAAGATAAAAGATGCTTACGCGATAAAACGTAATCGGGGTTAGTTCGCAGTTAGAATAAGCCATGCACAAAAATATATGAAGCCAGTAAGTAAATAGAGAGAGAGATTTAAAATAGTGGTTCAATAGGAAAATTCACCTATTCTTCGATCCCACCCAGATACAATAGTGAATAAGTGCCGCAGCGACACTTCCTCCGAGTGCTTTCGCACAAAGCTAGCACTCCACCGAAAGGTTTTTTCCCCAAGCTCCATCCTTGTTACTCCGGGCCTCCCCGAGTACTTCGCCACCCCAAGCTGTACTCCTACAGCCCACGAGAACTACGCACGCCACACAAAGCTACGCCTCACATTTCAGCAAGCTCCTGTTTACTCTGCCCCTTTACACCGAGTGCTACGGCAGCAAAAGCTAACACCTCCAAGCTGGGTTTTTCAACTCCCCTCGTTCAGTTGACTCTACGCCTTTCCAACACTCCCCCCAGTAGGAAGAATTTACAATGAAATACAAAGATTTTCTCCACACAACTCAGACTTGAATTCTTTCGTATATAACCGGCTCAAATATATCACTTGATGTATTGATTTTGTTTTCGTTGTAGAATCCCGTGTTTGTTTTCAAAGTCTGCTTGGAACAAATTTATGAGCGCAAAGAAAGCTATTGTCCCGTTGATCAATTTCGATCTCGATCGGTTCCAATTTTGAATTGTAGATGATCAAATAATAATTGTCAACTTGATCTGAAATATTAGGTAGATGTCTTTTCTCCTTTTGTCCAGATGATTTGAATAATTTGCCCGTTGCCGTGTCTTGAATTTTTGTAGCCTCCAAAAAAATTTGAATAAGTTCGGCGTGGGAAGGTTGATATTTCTTGTCCTTCATAAATGCTCTGACATGTCAAGTTGATCAAATAATTTATCTGCTGATTTTTGCTTGAGTATAAAACAATTTCTCCGCGAATCAGCCCTTCTTCGACCGTCTCGGTTCCACCGTAAAAACTTGATGTACAGATGAAATGATATGATCAAAGATATTCCGTCCTTCAAATCGATCGCTTGTAAAATGAATATATCTGGAACCTCCCTGTAAAAACTTCAGTGTTTGTTCCCATGGTGAGATGTCTTGTTTTCGTTTTATAAGGCTTGGTTGCACCATAAAAACTTGGTATGTTTCTTCATCTGGTGCATGGCTTTCTTGTGAAAACTTGTGCATTCCACCCTTACTTGTCTCCTATATTAGCTAGTGTGCTGCAGCTAAGTCACTAGCTATGTCTCCAAAAATACACTTGAGCCTAAAGTCTCCCATAACGGTCGCAATACACTCTGAGCTGAGTTTCTTATAAACGGTTTGGCTAGTCTCCCAATACGGTGGAGGTTAGTCTCCCGATAACGGTGGACGGGGATAGTCTCCCATGCAAAGTTAAAAATGATTCACTTGAAGATTTGAACTGTAGGATCCGCTTAGCGTAGCTTCCCACACAATGTTTCCATGCAAACTCCTCTAGCATGGTTCTTGGTGAATTTATGCCCAAACCAAATAATTTTGTTAAGCTATAATATCGCTTAACATCTTAAATCAAAATTATGAATTTTCCAGACTTGTACATGGTTGCATGATATGTGGTGGCACCCAAATACTCCGTAGACTCAAACTGACTCCCAAATAAGAAACTAAAATTGGTGACTACTTGATTTTTCAAAAATACATTCGGCTCATCAAAATTTACAATATATTCCTAACACATTTTTTTATTTCCATTCATTTTTTTAATTTATCTTTACTATTTACTATTGTTTGGGCGGGAAATCAAGTAAATAGGATTTTGTTTTTAATTATAATATAGATAGATATAGATTGCTATTCATTTTTCCTTCATAATTTTTTTCTAATATTTATTTGTTGGTTATTAATTTTTTTTTAAAGGGAAAGTGGTGTTATATTTCCCCCGTGCAATATAATATATTCATTTTCTTTTTCCTTCATAAAAAAAGAATTAATAATTGATTTTCCATTCCCCTTTTTCATTCATAAATTTTTTTCTAATATTTCATTTGGTGGTTCTAATTTTTTTTTGTAGGGAAAAGCTATGTTTGATATTTCCAGTGAAATATTATTATATTCATTTTCGTTTTTTCCAATATTTCATTATCCTTTAAAAATATTTCATTTCCTCTTTTCCGTCATTAAAAAAGCTAGTATTGATTTTCATTCGTTTTTCCTTCATAATTTTTTCCTAATATTTCATTTGGTGGTTACTTATTTTTTTCGTATGAAAGCGGTGTTATATTTTTAGTAAAATAGTAAATATATTCATTTCGTTTTTCTAATATTTTATTTCTTTTTGAATATATTAATTACCTTTTTCCTTTGTAAAATGAATTAATATTGATTTCCATTCCTTTTTCCTTCATAATTTTTTTTTCTAATATTTCATTTGAAGGTTTTATTAATTTTTTCGTTGAAAAAACAGTGTTATATTTTTTTTAGTGAAATAGTAATATATTCATTTCGATTTCTCTAATTATTTTATTTCTTTTTGAATAAATATATCATTTCTTTTTTTTTTCCCTTTGTAAAAAGAATATAATTAATATTGATTTACACTCTTTTTTTCCTTCATAATTTTTTTCCTAATATTTCATTTGGTGGTTACTAATTTTTTCGTAGGGAAAGATGTATTATATTACCAGTAAAATATTAATATATTCATTTCGTTTTTCCCTAATAATTTTTATTTCCTTTTGAATATATTCATTTATTTTTTCCTTCATAGAAAGAATTAATATTGATTTCTGTTCCCTTTTCTTAATAATTGTCGATTAATTGGCCTGATTTCCGTGCCAATTAGTAACAGATTATTAATAACAAATTTCTGTGTGTAAGTAATTCATGTCCTTAGTCGTTCATGAGAAGAATTAATAGTCATTTCCACATAATTAAATAGTAATATAATTATAAGAATATAATTACTTATTATATTTCCAGTGAAATATTAATATATTCATTTTCGTTTTTCCTTCATAAATAATTAATATAATTATAATAATTATAAAATAATATAATTTGCCGTTTATATTTTAAATAAAATATGGTATCCTTTTTCATTCATTGAAAGAGTTTACTCATTTCCAATTTCTTTTTGCTTTATAATTTTTTTCTAAATTTCATTTGGTTGTTACTAATTTTTTCGTAGGCGAAAGTGTTGGTTATATTTTCCAATTGAATTTTTAATATTAAATTCCTTTTACATTTGGCACGACTCCCCGTGCTAATTAGTAACAAAATATTAATAATAGATTCCCGTGTGTAAAAAAATTCATTTCCTTTTTCGTTCAAAAAGAAAGTAATATTCATTTCCATATAATTAAAAAGTAATATAATTATGAAAAATATAATTGACGATTATCTTTCTAAAGAAATATTACTATATTCATATCCTTTTTTCCTTTAGAAAAAAATATAATTGTCGATTATATTTCAAGTGAAATATGAATATATTCATTTCCCTTTCCTTCATAAAAAGAATTAATATTTATTTCCATTCAAATTTTTTCATAAATAGAATTAATTATTCATTTTTAGTCATAAAAACAACCTGGATACATTTGTATATTCATTTTCAATCATAAAAACAATATGGTACATGCTTAATAATCATTTCCTTTTTCCTTTAACCTAATTTTCCGTCTATGAATTAGTTATTTACTTATTAAGCACATATTTTTTTTTAAAAAAAAAATTCGAGTCAATTTTTAATATTAATTTTCTTTTTCATTTGGTCTGATTTGTATGCCAATTAGTAACAAAAATATTAATAACAGATTTGTATGTGTAATATTCATTTCATTTTTCATTCCACAAAAAAAAATTAATATTCCATTTCTATGTA
>VALG01008004.1:0-12418 GCA_009835305.1 Ipomoea purpurea | reverse complement strand
TTGAATACAGGTACTTTTAAAGGACTCTAACGAGGCGTTTGGTTGGAAGGAGAGAATTACGTGGGAAATGAATTGCAATTCCATGAGAATAAATTATTGGGAATAAAGTGAGAATTTAAATTTCAGTGTTTGGTTTACAGGAATAAAATTACTAGGAATTTCAATTCCAATGTTTGGTATATATGAGAATTGAAAGGGAATAAGTAGTATAAAGTAAAAAATGCCCATTGTTGTTGTCAGGCATCAATTTTAAGTTAAAAAGAGAAGGGTAATTTTGTATCATCATTATATTTTTTCTTCCTAAAATCCATAGAATTAAAATCCCAAGGGAGGCCATGGGATTTTAATTCCATGAAAATGAGGAAATTGCAATTCCTTCCAACCAAACTAAATAATTTAGTGGCCATTGAAATTAGGTGGGAATGGAATTTAAATTCCATCCAACCAAACGCCCTATTAAAAATTTGAATTGAATACCTCTAAACTTTTAAATTTCTTAAAATTCTTTTAAAAGTCTATAAAAGTTAGGATTGAATACAACCCCTAAATCCTTTCAATTTAGTATATAACTTACATTACAAAAAAAAAAAAAAAAAAAAAAAAAAAAAAAAAAAAAAAAAAAAGAAAAAAGGAGCTATTCAAGTTGTGATGATTTGCAAGTCATCTTGATATCCCGCGAGCAGAATGGACTAGCGAACGCCCTTGCCAGCTCTGTCCAAGAGATTTCCTAGACACACATGTTCTTGAGAATCCACCGGATGAAGTTATCAGCTTCCTTGAAGACAACATCGCCGGCATTCCTTCATGGGCGCCATGTTTGCTCGACAAGCTAACTCTTTATGTTTACGTTTTGGGTGACCCCTTCCTGTAGATCCAAAGACTTACATTTAAAAAAATAATAATTTTCTCCGATAATACCAATTTTATCTCTCTTTCACCCAGTGAATAAGAAATTAAAAAGAAAAATACAAAAAAAAAAAAAAAAAAAAGATGCACAACTTTTACACCATAGTATTAAAAAAAATTATGAATATGAAAAATAGAAATTAAACACCAAGGGTTTCAAATATAGGAATGGAATAATAATGAGAATCAAATATTTGGTAATAGTAATGTGTTTAAGTTGGAGGCGTCTCCTTTCCAAAAAAAAAAAAGAGTAGAAAATCACTTTGTTTGGTAGTAAATAGAAATTAGAATCAAAATAAATAAATAAATAATTAATTAATTAAAATAAAATAATAAATTTATAAAAAAATATAATACAAATATATACAAATATAATATGTGTATATATACTAAGAGTTAATACCTGTTTTGGTCCCTCGACTATTAGGTAAAATCCATTTTGGCCCCTCAACTATAGATAAAAGGGCGTTTTTGTCTCTTATAACGGTAGATGGATGACAATTATAATGGTGACCAAATTAAAGTATGATTTTATAAGCCAGAAGACTAAACTAGGTGCTTTTAATTAGTATGAGACTAAATTAGCCATTACCTAATAGTTGAGGGACCAAAATAGATATTTAACTCATATATTAAAATTTTATATTTAATACATGGTAAATGACATTTTCAAATTTTTTTTCTCTCTTATTTTTTTATATTTAATTATCCTTGAACCATGCGGGATGAATTCGAGTACATATCAGACAAATTAAAATTTTCATGTGAAAGTCTTTGGATCGGAGATTCAACTCAAAAGAAAAATGGAGGCTTAAAGTGTTACTACAGAAAAATCCAGGGGTCCCCTAATAAACACAGCAGTAAAATGGGGGAAGTATGAAGATGCTCTCCCTCTTCATACTGCCTGATATGGCATCAAATTATGCATTTAGATTTCTTCTTCATTTGGATTTCAAATGTTTAATTAAAATCAAAAGAAAAATCAGAGGAGAGAGAGAGAGGGAGAGTGAGAGAGAATAGGAATACATTAGAGTCGGTCTAGGGAGCGGAAATGGAAGTGTGGAGCGGGGTTTCTGGCAAGAAATTAGAGAGAAAAATATGGCATTTATATAGGCGGCTTTAGATTTTGCATTTAAAACTTGGAATTTTGAAAAATTTATTTGTTCCCCACAATATCTTTGCATTATTTTGTTTAACTTTACATATATTATTGATCCGATCTGTTTCTCAGACAGCTCTAACAACTGGGTGTGAGAAAAATCCGAACCCTTCAGATTCTTTTTTTTTTTTCTGAATTTTTTTTTTCTTTTTTCTCTTTCTTGATGTATATAAGATATATGTGTACCAGAAAGTTACAATCTTTGCTGAATTATGGGGGTGTTTTTTCTTCCCAAAAAAGTTGCCGATCTTGACTCCATAACCTGCGAGATATTATGTGATCAGCTAGGGATGATAAATTTGGAATCTGCGTATTTTTTTCTTTGACTTTGCCCTTTTCTTGATTTATTACGAAATAAATTTCCTTTCCATTTTTGGGTTCTTTTCTTTTATATGCAACTCTCAGATTTTGTGGAATTCTCTTTTAAATTTTCAAGATTTTGTTGTATCTTCAAGGATTGTAATTATAATGGTGTTATGTGGGGATGAATCTTATATATAGTCCCCCTCTGAGTTTGTTTCACTCAAAATCTTCAACTTTGTGCTGAGAGATTTGATGGCAATGGGGCAAGAAGAACATCCCCAGAAGTGTAGTAATAGTAGCAGTGATGGTGGGGGTGAGGGTGTTTGTAGTAGTAGATCTTCCAAAAAAATGAAACCAAAAAAAATCCCCCAAAGAGGATTAGGGGTTGCTCAGCTGGAGAAGATTAGATTAGAGGAACAACATAGAAGAGATAATCCTTTCCAAGCAGTTAGCCTTTTGTCACCCAATTCAATGGTTTCATCCTTACAAATCCCACAATCACATAGCATTTTGTTACCCAATATCTCTCGCCCTCACCTTTCGTCTTCCCCTTCATCAGCCCCTCTGCCACCCCCACCGCCGCCCCCTGATATCACCTCACCGAGTTTTAGAGCGTCCCCGACCTCGAAGGTTGATCAGCCTTTGCATTCGAATCCCGCTGTTCAATTCTCAAAGCAATTGAATCTGGGAGGAGGCGAGAGGGGTAGGTTGATGATTCCGGGCAATAGTTACTGGCCTAAATTGTGGAATGGTGAATACAATCTTGAAGGAGAGAATCACCATGGAATCACTTTTAGGCCTAACATAAACTTGCCTATCGAATCACATACCTCGGTTTTGCCTCTCCCGAGATCACAACAGTATCAGCAACCCGCTTCTTCTTCGATGGTTAGCCAACTAAATTCAGTATCCATTCCAATATATTTATCTTTGAGGGTGCATTTTGAATTGTTAAGGCTGATTGGGTTGTGAAAGATGCAGGTGAACAACTTGTCAGAGATTTTCATCATCATCTTGTAAGGAATTTTCAGATAGAGCCCCCTTCAAACCAAAATTACCGTGGCAATGATTATGCACCTCCTGTGGCCTGAGGAAGTGAAGGTATTTCCAAGCTTTCGTTTTGATCTATTCATGTATTATGTTGGAAATGGATTTAAATGTCTGGTTAAATCAAATCTGATGGGAATATGATTCAGTTTACTTCTTTAGATACCTTTTCTCTATAGAGCATTCATTTCTTTACTATGGATTGTGTTCTGTTCTTGGAAAAAACGAATACATTGAATCTTGAATGTCATATCATATTCTTATGCTTCAAGGAAATTTGATAAAAACTTAATTTTTGTGATTCTCTTTTAGCAATTTTGATCTTCTGCTAGGCCTCTGCTGAAACTCATTTTGTTGATGCTATTTTCTGTTTATTACTGATTTGATTTAGATGGTTGGTGTTAAGAGGCCATATCCTTTCTCGCCCGAATATCCACCTCTTCCCTCCTTTAATTACAAATTTCCACATGGCCTATGTTCCTTCCACGTCTAGACCAAATGAACCAACGTCCTGTACCAATGGTAGCATAGTCATCAATGTAGAATCGCGCAATCTGCCTATAAGGTATGATATGGATTGATTTCCATACCCAGATTTCTGTTTGATGTCGAACGTATTGTTAGTTATCTTGCATCTTTCTCAGGGAAGACACTTCAAACTCGAATAATGCACAGTTTTGATTCCAACTCGAGGAGTTTTAATCAAGAAAATGGAGGTCTTAGCGGAGATTTCCTCTCGTTGGCCCCTCCATCAGCAGCTTTACAAATGGATCCGAGATGCCACCATTATTCAAGAAATCCACTCCCCCTCAATCAAGAAGCATCCAGTCAGGTTAGTAATAATTGTAGATTAGAGATAGATAGATACAACCATATGTAGTTGATTTTCTAACTCGACTAACTTGTGTGTGTCAAATATATATATACATACAGGAGAGGCGGTGAAGAGTTCATGAAACGGTCAGGGATGAATGGAATCAGGTGAACCGCAGATTTTCAGCTTCTTCCCCCTGCAAAGGTGCAAACTACTGATGTAGAAGAAAGCCCCCGAAAAGAAGGTACAATGGTGACTCGAATGGAGTGGTTGATCTGAAACCTGAAGCTATAGAATGTTTTTGCGAAGCTAGAATAGAATGTCCATTATTGTTTCCATGGTTTCTAGTCATTGTTTTACATTACATGATGGATGGATAAAAGTTCTTTTTAGTCCTTAATATATACAACTTACTTTCTACAAAGAAAGATATGGAGACAATATATATATATATATATATATATATATATGATGACAACCACAAGACTTTGGAAGAATTGAAAAACAAGATGAAAGTATAAAAATAAAACTTTTTTTTTTTTGTTTTTTTTTTTTTTTAATGTAAAGAAAAGGCTTTTCATCCCACACATCATCAAAGAATACAACATCAGGTGTTAAGAGGCTATGCATATCCTTTCTCTCCAGAATATCCACCTCTTCCCTCATTTAAATTAACAAAATTATATTTAATTGCTTTTTTTTTTTTTTTTTTTTTTTTGGGGTGACTTATCCACTATGCTAGAATAGGGATGTCAAGCGTACCCGCACCCGACGGGGGAACCCGATTCTCCGCCCCTACGGGGATGGAGATGGGGATAAAAATAGGGGATCGGGGGATGGGGATGGGGACAATTTTGAATTCCCCGTCAGGGCATGGGGGGCGGGGCATGAGGGGTATACTTCTCCCCGGTCCCCGATACTAGTACATATATATACTATCATATATATTATAGCCACACAACACACACAGTATGTATTACTTTGTATGACAATATATAATCTTTAGAGCATTATTTTGTCATTTGGTTATGTCATGGTTTAAGGAAATGCATATTTAAATAAACAGTTTTAATTGTAAAATATTAAATACTACTTTAAGTTAGGGATGAATATAGATGCGTTATATATTTAAATGATTTTTAATGTTTAATTTTTATTTTTTTATAACTTATTAACGGGGTGGAGATTCCCCGTCCCCGAATAATCCCCGTGGGGATGGGGGATGGGGGAATTTTTCCTTCCCCGACGGGGATGGGAAATGAGAAAAAAGTCGGGGGCGGGGATGGGGGTATGTCCCCGGCCCGCCCGCCCCGTTGACATCCTGCTAGAAAAGTGATAATGAATCAACTACTGGTTACAATGCATGTCGAACTATTTGAAATTTAATTGGTTTATTTTTATAAGATTAAAATGATTTGGCCATTGGAGAAGTACTTAGAGGAGACTTGATAGTTAAATATAGAATATGAGATAGACCAATTTTCAATTATAATATCCTGGGAGAGAGTATGTAGTTATGGAAACATTATTAATAAAATGAGAAAATATCATTTTTAATCACTCTACTAGACAAAATGTAATACAGATTAAATAGTCATGCACCTAATTTGAAAATGTGAACAATCAAGGACTAAATGTGATACAAATTGAATAGTCATGCACCTAATTTGAAAATTTTAATAGTTAAGGACTAAAACTGATACATGTATTATAGTGGATGGACTAAAAATGATATTTTGTATTAACAAAATTGGAAGAATACGTATGAATTTTATCCTGACCAATTGCATGATAAAATATTTATAAAATTTTTATGATAATAAGTGTGATGTATATATGATACAATGAGGCATGAGCTCATACAACTAATGAAATAATGTACAAATACAAAAAGATAAAAATTGATTATTTAAAACACAAAAATATCAACAAGACAACAATGACAACCACAGATTTTGAAAAATTGGAAAACAACATAAAAGCATTTTTAAAAAATGATTAATCTTTCTTGTCAAAATATTTTTATTTTAATATATAGAGAAGGCTTTTATAATAGTAACTCTTAATATATGTTCAATCTTCCATCGATTTGATCCTCCAACACTTATACTTTGAACAAGTTGTTGAGATGGGTAAATTAGACGCAATTGGTTTCAAATGCTCAACTTCTCTCAAGCCTTCTGGAAGCATTTCTAGACATTTTGCACTCCCACATATTTAGTGGACTCAAGACATGTCATAGCTCCTTTTCCTATTTCCCACTTGGTGAGCTTCTTGCACTCTATCTCTAGCTGCTTCAGTTTTTGGAAAGCTCCCTTCACTGCACAATAACTGCTCTCCAATATAACTCTTAATGTAGAGATTCAAGAGGCTTGGTAGTTTCTCCAAACTATTAAAGAAATCCTCATCTACATTCACAGCTATGTATATAAATTACGCGAAGACAATTAGGAGTGCTAACAAAAATTTACCAATTTCTCAAACCCAAAGAGCCAAAGCTTCTCAAGAGAAAGGGTGGCGAGAAATTTATAAATTCTTGTAATTCATCACATTTACTTTGAATAAATAGAGAGTGAAGATTTGTCATTTTATTGACAGAATCACAAATTGCGCTCCAGCATTCTCCCTTCGTTGAAACTGATATTCAACTTAGTGAGTTGTGGGATGTTTACTAATTCTCTTGCTTGGATGGTATTAATGAGTATGCCAGATAATGTTTGAAGATGAGAAAACGTGAATACTGCATCTGGCACTTGTAATCTATCACTTCCAAAGAGATGTCTCAGCTGCTTAAGCCCTGACACGCATTTAGGAAAACTATTTACAAGAGTACCTCTTAAATCCAATGTCTGTAGATTGTGCAATCTTCCCAAGGAATCAGGAAGATGTCTCATATCCCGATTACCACTCAGACTTAAGTACCTAAGATGAATAAGATCCCCAACCTCATTGGCAGTTCCTCTACACCACGACGGTAACCATTCCAACGCCAAAACTCTGAGCAACTTCATGTTTTGGAGCATCTGAGGGAATGAATTCAGAGCAATCCCTTTACAGTTTTTGATGATGAGTGTACGTAGCTTCTTCATGTTTTCGTAGCAATTGTCGAGCTGATCAACCAATTTTGGCTTGCCTTCCAGGATGATCAAACTACGCCTTTGCTTCCACTCAAGTTTGCTACTTTTCTCCAAGTTGATGATTTCAGCAAACATTTCCCTTCCAATCACCTCACACGCCACATCACGGTACAGGTTGTGCATTTCGATTCTTCCCAACTCTTCACCATTGTACTCATTGGGAATGATCTGAAGCAAGCTTCTATTTTTGAGCTGAAGGAAGTAATCCCTTGCTATGTGCTCTAGTGTTCTGCCACTATGGGGATCGTCATTGATAAACCCCTCCGCAATGCACATGCGGATCAACATTTCGGCATCAATGTCATATGTTTTGGGGAACATTGCACAGTATAAGAAACATGACTTGAGGTGAGTTGGCAGTTCATAATAACTCAACAACAAGGCTCTGTCCAGAGATTCAAATCCTTGTGAGTAGTGGTCAAGGGTTTTGAGAGCATCCTTCCATTTTGGTGGATCATCACCTTTTGTGAACATCAACCGAGCCATTGCAAGAATTGCAACAGGTAAACCTGAGCATTTCTTAACCAATGCTTTTCCGGCTTCTTCAACCCCATTAGGCCAGCTGCCGGAATAAAAAGCCAATTTGCAGAAAAGGCTGCATGCCAAATCAAATTCTAATGGCTTCACCTCAAAATAATAAGGTGCAGCCGCAAGAAAAGACTCTTTGGCTATAAATTTATCACGGCTAGTGACGATAATTGAAGATGCACAGTCGCCGGGGAAGTTTTATTTTAGCCAAGAGAGTATGATTCCAAACATCATCAAAAAATACAACATACCTCTTCCCCTTCAAGTAGTTGCAAATGTGTTGGTGAAGTGAATTGGTTTCCAGTTGAGGAGGGTTTGTTCCAACACTTGTGTAGAGCCCATTGATTGTTGTCCTCAGAACAAATTCAATATCTGAGGAGTGGTTCACATCAACCCACCAACAATAATCAATGCTGCGATCCATCTTGACACTTTCATGAACTTGCTTCGCCAAAGTAGTTTTCCCACAACCTCCAGCTCCCCAAACCGTGATCACCAACATCCGGTCTCTATGCTTATTCTGAATCAGCTCTGCTATATCCTCAACCTGCTTCTCAATCCCCACTGCTTCTATCCCCTCCATATATCCACTCCCACTTCCTACTACCTCATTGCTGCTTCCCTCATTTGTCTTCACTTCTATTTGCCACTTTGACTTCTCTTCTTGTAGGAGAAGCAGCTTCTCATCCATCTCTTTTAGCTGCTGATGGAAGCGATGCCGGATCATCACCCTCTTTGCCAAAGATCAGCGGCACGGTGGCGATGAGGTACGGGACTTGACAGAAATTGCAGCTGGGGTGGAGTATTATTGAGCTCAAGGAGCTCCATATCCACCATGAACTCCTCAACCAAGTCCTCCAGTTTAAGTGAGGTCTCCCTCAACTGATTCACCCAACTATCTGCCCTATTGCTTCCCTGTCTCCCCAACCCAAATCCTCAACATAGCCTTTCATATTTTCTAGGCCGAGTTGTGATTTTTTCAGTCTCAGCTTTGATTCTCCACTGGAATATAAATTCTTGGTAAGCTGGCTCCTTCAGCTTTCCAACCAGAGCATCAAGTATGGTAACAGCCATGGTATTACAGAAAAAGAGAGAGTGTGTTAAAGCAGTAGGACTTGCTTGGTAGTTGGTGGTGATGCATCCATGCTTATTAGTGCTGCAGTTATATAGACCAAACAATCAAATAAATAGGCTTATGTGAAATAAAATAAAATAAAATTAAAAAACATTTTCAAAAAAATAATAATAATAAAACCTTTAAATTTTGACTACCAAATTTTTATATCTTGAACTCCGTAACAAATTACTGTGTATATCAATTCAAACATCATCAACACCTATCATTTTTCTTTTTTACAATTATCACTCTCTATTAGTCATTGCATGTAATCTTTTTATTCTTCTCAAACGTGTAATTTTTTATTAGATATATAGATTCCTTATTAACTCAAAGTAGAATCAGCTAATTCACCAATAATTCATAAAAATAAATAATATATATTTTTAAATTCAGGAGTAGGCCGAAAAACTAATAGAAAAGTAAATGAGTAATATATAATAATAAAGATGGGAAGCATTTTCTCATCTTTAATTCCACCTATAAGACAAAAATTATTTGAAGAAAAATGAAATTGAAATTCTATAAAAAAAAAAAAAGAAATTACCGGCCAGGAAATTGATTCACCATTGTTTGGTTGATGAAAAGAATTTAATTACTAAGAATAGTGATTCTATTGTTTTGATTGAATTTGGAATAATAAGGAATAATAAGTATAAGGAAAATACTATGTGTACTCCCATTTTCTACTCTTAATTTTTACTCACGCACAAAATTTTGATGTATGAGACCCACATGAAAAAAGTAACTTATCAGAGTCCGTCATATCAATGAATAAAATTTAGGGAGTAAGATTTGAGAACCCATGTAGTAGAACTCTAAGTATAAAGGCTAAAATATCACTGCACAAAATGATCATGATAATAAAAGTAATAAAGACAAATTGTCCATCCATGGTGGTACTTTCTTCCTAACTTCTAGAAAACAAAATATCACCCCTCCCATTGCAAAATTTTTCTTCAAAACTAAGGGGAAAAAAAAGCTTTCATGAACCAAATAGAATAAAATTTAATTTTTTTCAAATTTAAGGAAATTTTTTTCCTTGAAAAACTTTTAATAATTATGCATGGAACCTAACCTTCATTTGATTGGATCCACACACACATATCAGCTCAATGAATATTGAGTTGCAATAGGAACCAAGGTGACTTATTTAGTTATTTTCTAATGGATGCATTATTTTCTTTTTTTAAAAACCTAAATAACACTAAGTATAGAAAGGAATATTTTTAGTATGTTTTTCTTCATTATTACTTATATATGACTCGAACTTTTTTTGGATGCTACTGGCTCCATTACACGCCTCCACTAAGACTCAAACTCACAATCTTTCAAATGAAAGTCCAATCCGGATACCATTTAGACCACATAGTCTCGATAGTTCAATACTCTCTTAATTGATTCAAATGCTACAATTGCACTCCCTTCTTTCATATCATATATATTTTTTAAGGTCCGGTTCTTTCATATATAATCGATTACAAAAAGTATAAATTTTCATTGCACAGCCTCATACATATTTAAATAACTGACACAAATGTACTCGATTGTCAAAATGTGAAGTAAAACATACCCCCTAGATCAATTAAGCAAGTACTTAAGTGCAAAAATAGGAGTTGAATAGCTAAACTTCTTGTTTTGCAATCAACGATTTAGCGGATTGTATTAGTGGTTATCAAATAGCGGATTATATTAGCGGGTTTGACCAGCAGATTTGTATCAGCGGTTTGTAAAAAAGATGTTTGGTAAAATTAACTGTTTAGATTTGCGGTTAACATGTAAAATGATCAAAAGGATATATAATAATAATAATAATAATAATAATAATAATAATAATAATAATATAATAATAATTCTTGAAATAATAATAATAATAATTCTTGAAATAATAATAATAAGAAAAAAAAAAACAAAAATGATGTGGGATAAGAATCCCACATCGGAAGTTTAAAAAATAAATGGCGTTGAACTCCCTTATAAAGGGAGCTCAACGCCAATTAATTTATCTTGCCATCCGATGTGAGAAGAGAAGCTTGAGGCTTATTTATTTAAAGAAACCGAAGCCTCAGGCTTCTTACAAGCAAGTTTAATTTTTTTTTTTAATATATAATAATAATAATAAAATACAAGAGTTAATGCCACATGTGGTCCTCCGAGTATAGTGGTTTTGTCACATTTAGTCCTAAACTTTCAAATTAATCATTCGGGTGGTCCAAGTTAACCACTTATGATCCTTCAACTTTCAAAATTTAACCACAAGTGGTCCTCTTGAAAGGACCATGTTGTTTAAATTTTGAAAAGTTGGGAGGACCATTGGTGGTAAAATAGGACCACGAATGGCTATATTTGAAAGCCAAAGGATTAACAAATGGTTAATTTGAAAGTTTTAGACTAAATGTGGCAGAACCACTATACTCTGGAGGACCTCAGATGGTAATTACTCTAAATAAAATGGAGGATGTTTTGGGGAAGGAAAAATCCTTTCCCAAAACGCCAACCCCAAACGCTGCTAGGAGTAGCGTTTGAGATTTTAGCGGTTTGGAGCAAACCGTTGAGTTACCAAACATGGTCTTTGGCGTTTTTGATGAAAGTAAAAACGCCAAAAATGGTGAATTCGGTAAAAAAATTTGGCTTGCCCAAAATAGTGGATTCGTCAAAAATTTAGTAGATCCACCATTAACTAAATAAGGCCGCCAAAATGTCAGTCTCTCATTCAATTTAAAAGTAATTAAAGGAAAGACTAAACATTTAAGCAGATCCACCATTAATAAATTAAGGGCCGCCAAAATGTCAGTCTCTCATTTCAATTTAAAGTAATAAGGAAGACTAAACAAACATTCTTTTTGATTGACTAATTAAGGGTTTACTATTGTAAACTCCAAATTAGCATTATAGATGGAAATTACACTTTACATTATAAAACATAGAATAATTGAGATACTAAAACATTTTTTAATTATAAATAAGTTATAAATTAATTAATATAAATAAATTTTAAGTGAATAACGATAACATATGAGAAGGTTCATCTTAATTATATAGAATAATTAGCTAGCTGAGGGGACATCAATTCTTCTTATATATAAAGACTTGCTTCTTCGAGCGATAAGGTGAGAATTCTATTCCTGTCACAAACAACGAGAAGTTTGGGTTAGTTTTTTTTTTTGTTTTTTTTTTTTTTTTTTTTTTTTTTTTTTGCAAAGAGTGTACAATAGTAAATTTTGTTGGCAAATTATTTGTACATCCAGTATGCACCATGGCATGGTGCATACGGATGCAAAAACGACGTCGTTTGTGCATCAAAAAACGCGCGCCTACTTTAAAAAAAAAATCAGTTTCGATTCCCAGCAATAACATTATGTTATTTCATTTTAGTTCAATTTAATTCTGGATTTCAGTTATGGAAA
>VALG01007999.1:0-18023 GCA_009835305.1 Ipomoea purpurea | reverse complement strand
CACAAAGTCTTAAGGTACCTTATCTTTATTTCTTAGGTGTTGGCCACCGAAACTTTTGGCAAGACACCGACCCACAGCTTTCAGTGTACTGGTAGAAGGTTTCCTACCGTTCCACCCAGCTCCATAATGAGTCCTTATAAGCTTCTTGGGGGTACTATTTAAAAAAGGTAATTATGTCAAAATAGCCTCACATCCACCGCATCTTGAGGGTAGCCCGAGCTTGTTATTAAGCATCGGCAGTTCATGGCATATCTTTTCCAATGTACCTGATTCTTTCGTTAAGGCAACATTCGTTCGATTGAGGCGAGTAAGGTTGCAAGTACGCTCGTGGTATTATACCTACCACTCGCACAGAAGTCCACCAAATAGGCTTCGTACTCCACCACCGTCGATCGCTGTCTAACTTTCTTAATCTTTTGATTAAGTTGGTTTTCCAACTTCATTCTTTATAAAGAATGAATTTTTTCCAAGGCTTCGCTTTGCTTTTTAAATGCAAAATACACATAGCAATAACGGTGCTAATCGTCGATAAGTGATAAAATATTTTAATTACCACCTCTCCGTTGTATCGATCTAAAATCGCACAAATCACTATGGATTAATCTAGTTGTTCAGTTTCAATTTTCAACGATTGAAAAAGGTACTTTTGTTAATTTTTTGCCATCCGACAACAAATTCCCTTGTATTTGTGTTAATATTGAAAGTTAGGAAATTAGTTCAATGTTAAGTTAAAATCTAACGCATAGAGATTATATATAAACTGACCTAGTCTACCATGCCACAAATTGAAAGACTCAAGCAGTAACGGAATTAACTTTGCTTTTATTCATAATGTATAGGCATTAACCATTGAGCTTAAAAAGCCATCGGTTATATAACTTTGCCTACAAACATTCCTAACTTAGACAAAACACCTTGTCTGACCTCGAAAACCCATTGCCGAAAGCCATGCTTGTTCAACAGTGAAGCCAGACACCAGATTTCTCCGTCAGCTCCGGAACTACAGACGTTTTCAACTCATTCTTCCCAGAAAGTCATCTTCAGAACCACCTTTGCCCACCCTTCCACAACAACTGAGCAGAGTTTCCCATCCAAACCTCTCGGCCATCACGGTCCTCAATAAGGTGCTTGAACATCTCCTCCGGTTGCAACACAAATCCTATGTTGCACAGTTCCGTGAACCACTCTCGTGTTTGAGTCCACGAGGTTGCACCTCGGTCACCATAGCGAATAGGCTAATCTTTCGGACCCTCTGCTTGCTGATTGCATTTCCTCAAACCATGTTGCTTTCAGAACTCTTGTTCTTCTTCTTAGGAATTTGCATTTCAGAGACTTGTGGCCGAGTCTTTCCACAATTGAAGGCATTTTCCATGGAATTTCTTTCTTGTCAATGTCCTTTTGGACCTAGCTTCTTGCTTGTCTTCTTGTTTTTTCCTTGGAGCCTTTTGGCAATGCTCCACAACATTGCCTTAGCGCCAACAGTGACAGTATTTTCGCCATCATTCTCATCTGTTCCCCTCCTCAATTCGGATCTTGATAGGTCCTCGCAGAGTTCCATTTCCCTTTCGCGTTATGCTTAGGTAATTCTGAAAGTCCTTCCACCCTGGAGCAAGCAAGTGGATAACAGATCCCCACTAGGAAGGCTTCTCAACGTCATGCCTTTGTTCACGAATTTCATCAACGGATCAGTTGTAGATCTTCCAACCTAACTTAGCACGGTTTTTGGAATCAACCATTTTGAAGTCAAGGAATCGGCCCAACCAACAATTTACTTTGCGCCGGCATCCTCTCACATTCTTAATTTGTGATCCAATGGTTTCCCCCAAAAGCGCCCTTTTGCTGTCCATCTTTGCGATACTACATCGTATAACATTGCTATAATCCGTGTCAGGATGTAGTTTCGCATAAGGAAGTCGAACCTTCCAAGTAGCCAACTGCCATCAACGGATTGGGCATCTTGTTCCCTTAATTCGGGAACCTTCTCGCTTAGGAATCTCGCAACCCGAGAGTTGCCAGTAAACAGCATCTTTTGCGGCACCTCTTGATTCACCCAATACCGGTGAACTTCTCCGGTCTTTCGGCCGAACCACTCCGGTACCGTAGTCACGTAGTAAATGGTAATATATCCCTCAGTGCTCCCACCGTTGTGAAACCAATGTTCACATGTGTAGCTTGGAATTAAGCAACATTTTGCCATTCCCACAATTGGGTTTCAACAACACTTCTCCTCCCGAGAGCTGGCCAGAACTTGATTCTACATTTCTTCTAGGAAATTTAGAGATTTACAACCAACGGGAAACGGATAAGGTTTTAAGATTGGTTGGGTAAAAAGGTGAAAAAATTCCAAAAAATAATAATAATCCTACGGAAAGATTAATATTATATGGGGAAAAACAGAAACTGGAAGAAAAGTTGAGTGGTTTGGTATATGTGGTTTAACACGAGTCGAACACGAGGTTCTTTTTCCCTTAAAACCTTATTTGCTACCTCCCCACAAGTGCATGAGCGTTGTAGCCTAGGTTTCCAGGTATAAACTGTTAACAACTCCTTGTTTAAGCACTAACAAGAGCTCGAGCGAACAAAGAAAACTAGAACATGTTTGGCTAAAGAAGAGATGACAAGGTTTTGAAGCAAAAACTATACTGGAATCCTTTCGTTTTTCTCAACTATGTGTTGTTTCGTGTAAAATGGCTTCTGCCCAACCTCTTCCTTTTATATAGGCTCGTTGAAGGGATTAGCATTCACCATGGCCAGTAAATTGGTATTAAAACCAATTGTGTTTTTAACACTGTAACGTCAGCACTAAGTGGATAAAACTCTGAGTTTAAACAATTGAAGTTAAACAGTATTAATTCCCGTAACAGTGAAGTTAATCTTCTGACACGTTGGGTGTGCATCGAGAGTATCACTCTCGTGCTGTGGTGCACGAGAGTAACCCACTCTCGTGTTGTGACACAACACCGAAAGACAGCTCTCGTGCTGTGGTGCTACACGAAAGTACAACTTTCGTATTCACCGTTGCACGAGAGTTTTGCTCTCGGTGCACCACAACCTCTCATGCCTACCACCAGAGTAAGGTGCTCTCGGTTCGGTCAACACGAAAGTAAGCTTCCTCGTGCTGGTGGTGCTACACGAAAGTACAACTTTCCGTATTCACCGTTGCACGAGAGTTTTGCCTCTCCCGGTGCACCACAACCTCTCATGGCAACACACGAGATATGTGCTCATCGGTTCGATTTGCCGAAACCCAGTGACTATAACAAACCCAGTGACTATAAACAGATGGAAAATGATACCGAGAGTTTTGCATAAACTTTAGCCCCGCACGGTCCAGCCAATTCCGGACGACATTCCGTGCCCCGCAGGGTGCCGACGCCACGCGAGCGTCGGGGCTTGATCAAGCCTTTCTGAGCTCCTCTAGTTGGATTTTGATTGCACCCCCCCCCCCCCCCCGATGAGAGCCTCTATGCTATATCAATTCTACAAAGCATTGAAAAAGAGCTCATGTAATATAAGGGGGCAAATCTTTGTTTCCAAACCAATGTGGGACATAAGTTCCCACATTTTCCCCTTCATTTGTCCCCAATTCAAATGGTCTACTTTGAGAAATCAATATCTCATCACCCATTTATGCCCGTTTTGGACGTACAATATATTCAATCCTTCGTCATTCACTACGAAGAACACGAATCCACTTTGACCCGACAAAATCGGAAGTGGGACCCACTGATAATTGTAACCACAAAGTAGCCACTTTAATACCAATTTTTATGTCATTAACTTAAAATTTCCAACAAAAGGTATGTGCAGAAAGAGATTCAAGACCCCAAAAAATATCAACAGATAAGACAAATAGAATGTAAAGGGGTTCAATGTGTACCACAACCAAATAGGATCTATCAAGAACTCCTTCCAACCTTAATACTTTTCCCCTTCGCTTTTCCCTCCAAGATTCCTCTCTAACAACTTATTCTTTCCTAACCCCTTTCTTCTCTTCTTCTTCCTTTTGCTTTTTTTTTTTTTTTTTGATTTTTTTTTGATTAAGTAACCTCCAAATAACTACTGTAATATAAAAAAAAAAAAAAAATTCAGACCAAGAAGATCCACACAACCCCTTCAAACAGAAACAAGAATTTCAAGAATCACCCAGAAAAACAGAAACACTGCCCTTTACTTCGAAGATCAATATCTCAATGACCGTAAGGAATTAGCACGTCTATAATATATCAAAAGAACGCCCCAGAAGATATCTACAACATATTAAAATTTCAGATAAAAAATAAACAGTAAATCGAGATATAGTTCATTCTTTGAAACTGGTCACAGAACACAGAAATCTGGACAGGGTGTGATTGCCGACGTGATTGCGCGAAAATGCGCTTCGAATATAGGTAAGGGTTAGATGGGATTATTTTCTTGACTGAATTTTTGGTAATATGGTGCTTAGGCCGGTCCCTAGGTTTCGTTGATATTGGATAAGGTAAACGGGAAATACTCTTTCGGGATAGGTTTTCAAGAAACTAAAGAATAAGTATCAAGATTCAAGAAAATAATCAAGAATGCAAAGAAAATTTTTTTGGGGGTTTTTTTAATGAAGAAGACATGAAAAAAAATAGTATGTAAGATAAGAATGAGATAAACCTAGGCTCTGAATACCAAATTGATATGAATCTAGTCCAAGATTCAAAAGAAGATGGAGTATTGTCCCAAGATTGCTCTCAATGCAAAGATAGAGTGGATCAAAATACCTTTAAACCTCACGAGAAACCCTTGTCCTCGAATCCTCAAAGACTTGGAAGAATCCCATGTAGCTTTCAGTACGCTCGATGATGCAATCTTCAATCAACTAGAGTCGGATCTAGTTTCCTTCGATTCAAGAACGAGTCCACGAACCTAAATCTAAGTTTGAAGAAAGTAAGATTGATTCGGTCCACGAAACCAATTTGCTAGTCGAGTCCATGACTAGCCCACTAATGAGTCCACAATGTAGCCATAAGGTTTCTTACACAAGTGTAAAGAAAAAACTTAAGAGTTTTATTTGAATTAAAGCCTCTCTGCAATTGATATTGATGTGCCCTATTTATAGGTATAGGGCATCCTAAATACAATAGGAAAAGAGTCTAAACCTAATCTAGAAAACAAGTAAATAGAGTCCATATTAGAAAGGGGTTTAAAGAATCCTTTCTAAATACTAACTAGTGTTTTCTCTTTAATGCCAAAAAATTTAAAATAATGATGACTAAAAAATAATAAGGGCTTATTTGGGCCTAATTTAATCTCCAAAATCACACTTAAACAATTATAAAGCCTTGAGTCTTCTTCAACTTTTGTAAATGGCTTGACTTGGATTTCCACATTCTTTGAACATCACCAATGAAGAGTTGCCTTAATTGTTTGGACTTTCTGGCTTGTAATTGGCCAATTAGTAATCTTAATGGATCTTCATATGTTGGCCGCATAAGAATATATCATGGTGAGATGCCTTATAACATACCGTTTTTTGTCTAACATGCTTTGTATATATACCATTAATGTGTGTAAGTGTGTGTTTTAACAACATGTGAGCTATGTGGTTTGACATGTAATGCCTATGAAAAAATGAATTTCCACCTATATTTGCATACAAATATTCTTTAATAATTACGAGTAAGATAGCCTAGGTTCACAAGTACTAAAGGTTTTATCTTGAGAAATCTTGACAGAATTTGATTACACAAGCACTTAGGGAAATTAGTTTTATCTTAGTGGTAATTAGATTTTAGGTAGCATCAAATCTTACCTATAGAAGCCCGGATACCTAAACAACTTAGAGTTGAAGACCCTTGATTGCTAATTCCTAAAATCAATTGACGACCTGATGGTGAGGCTAAAGTTTTTAGTCATTTAGGGAAGGTAGGAGTGGTAACGAGGGGGGAAAAGTAGAATTACCTATCCCAGAATATGTGTGTGGTATATATATATATATATTATATATATATATATATATAATATATATAATGAAGATGTAAAAAGTGGGACAATAGAAAACAAAAACAGCTGTACCAATTCGCAAATAACCAACATTTTTATACATGTGAATGCACTATTATATATAGATCCAATGTTCATTGTCATTATCTGCAGATGTAGTATCAAAGCATTGTTAGTAATAATTATAATAGATTTTGTATGATGTAAAAAGTGTCAAGTTAATAACCAATTTAGTCCTCGATTATAGTGGTTTTTTCCGATTTAGTACTAAACGACTTCTAGTGTTTAATTAGGTCATCGACTTTGATGGTTTTACCCAATTCAGTCTTCTGTTGAGATAGCTTGATAATTTCACTTATATTAATACTCAATTAGTCATCGACTATAGTAGTTGTATCGAAGTTAGTCTTCGACTATAGATGTTTTACCCAATTAAATTCTGGACTATAGTGGTTTTTCTCTATTTAGTCCTTGATTCTAATAGTCAGGGAATTAATTGGGTAAAACCATCGATGTCCGAGGACCTAGTTTAAGCCACAAAACATCATTTCGGACTAAATTGAGAAAAACCAATATAGTCAAGGACTAAATTGGGTATTTAACTCAAAAAGAGTTGTATATAACACTTTAGACCCCTCATTCTTTATTTTAGATTTAGATAGGCTTCATCATCCAAACTGACCGAAAAGAATCAGTCTCAGAAGGAAGCATCTGGAATGAAGAGCTTAGGAAAGAAACAACCAGAAGGAAATGCTTCAGAAGAAGGCAATCGGACGAAGGAAAGATATCGGAAGGAAGCTAAGGGGATCGGAAGGAAAGAAGTTCAGATGATTTTCATGAAGACAAAATGCATGCAATGATGTCATCCTAAGTTCAACTAAGCTTTATTGAAGAAATTTTAAGTCTTAAGTCAATGAAATTTTATTGAATAAAATTTTAAGGAAGATCAACCTTAGAAGGAGGTTCATAATGAGGAAAACTAAAAGAGCCACTAAATAGACGCCAACTTGTCTGCCACCTAGGGAGTCTATATATAAGACAAATTAGTGATAAGCAGGAGTACTCTTTTTGACTTTGCAATGTTTATATACACTGATATGTTATATACAAGTACATTACCCTATTATATTTTATCAAAACTACAATAGTTAAGGAGTTGACAGTGATTTTGGGGGATTCTGGTAGCTTTTGGATGACTACCACTTTGCTGATGGACAATGAGGAAAATTCAAAATTCAAGTTGGATCTCACCTTTCATTGTCTATAAAAGGAGACCCCAAGCTTAGAATCAGATATTGTTTTTGCCGATAAAAATCTTTCTTGTGATCAAGTACTCAGAAGTTTCAGTGCTACATTCCAACTTCTAAGCTAAAAGAAACTAGTTCAATTTCTCAAGTCCAGCACTTGCCAACAACAACCATCTATCTTCACAAGAAAGAAGTTGGGAGATCAACCTAGCAAGACTGTAACACCCCTAATTTTTAAAACTTTTAAAGCTTACGGAATAAAGGCAGATCTATTATAAATTCCAAACAGAGGCATAAACTAAATATGATAGTCGGGTGTTTATGCCACACCTGAGCTAAGAACTCATATGCACAGCTAAACTAACTAACAAAGGGTAATCAATATTCAAATATAAATCAAGGCACGCAGGCCATCTCATCAAAGTTAGAACTATCTAAACTAAGTTCACGAATCCAACTAGCGCGCTCCGAAGCTACTCAACCGTTCCTGAAAACATTCAGTGTAACAAACCCGTCAGCGAATAATGCCTGGTAACTCACTCCGACACGTTAAGTAAATATAGGTAGATATAAGAAATCATTTTGAAACTGGAATACATATATACTTACGAGACTCTAATTTAAATCCAAGATCAAGACTCAAGACACAATAACATACTCGATATTAGAGAACAATCATAAAACTAGCATGCATCCTAAGAACACGATACAGACATAATAGACAGATAGGCATAAAAATGACAAATAGAGACAACAAGGGAATTCAAGACAGTCAATTTAGCAATAGGCATCAAGGCACACAATCCATCTTCCAACCTTATACCAAGTTCCAACCTTGTAGCGTCCCCTCCATCCTTATATCAGTTCCAACCTATACCTTCAGGTCACCCTTATATCGCCTCCCCTTATCCCTCCGGGCAAACTACATGCCCCCACCGACAATCCACCTTTCATCCACCAACATATTAAGATAGCGCCGCAGTGCCATTCACATGATCCGCACTCTAGTGCCAATATCAAGGGGTCAATGCATATAGCCTTGGCATGCACTGCAACACTTATAACCTGACCCATGCTAAACGGAAAGCTAGTCGAAGGTGGGTTTGTGCCTTTAGCATAGTAACCGCTAGGCCTGTACCTTTAGTACAATGACCGGGTACAAGTGGTGCCAACCACCAATAATTCATTCCACCAAGCACAATCCCATCATCATCATCATCATCAATCACACCGGCCATTGCGCAATGACCACGATACTCATCATCATTCAATCAATCAACACAATAATCAATCAATAACAATCAAGACATAACAACAATGACACGTACTACACATAAATTCCTAGAACGATATTCAAAACATCAAACGAGACTCATACACGACAAAAAGGGGTACAATGGGACACGGGGAAACGACAAACGGGGGGAAAACATCACGACGCATATCAACTTTCCAGCGGGTAGGTGGTGGGTGGAGGACCACCCCCGGCAGCCACCCACTATTTCCAGCGGTGGCCGTGGGCAGACCACCGCCCGCTGGAACAGTGCTCCGGGCAGCGGGTAGGTGCGGGTACCGTGACCCACCTACCCCCCCCCCCCACTGATACTTAGGAAACTTTTTCGGTCCTGGGGTTTCTCATGGAACCCGGAACCATGTCCAGACACATTCAAACACGTAACGACAACACCACGGATTCAATTAACAGAATTAAACCAAGAATCATACAAAAAATACTTCTAAACGCGATTCCTAAATATGCCAAAACTTCACATTAATCATACAACGGTTCAGGAGCATCTGAAACCTCAAGAAATCAAGAAATCTATATGCAAAGTTCTTAAATACAAGTCCAAGGCTAGACTCAACACCCTGATTATCATTATCCCCCCCCAATATACCAAGAACATCATAATACGAAATCAACGATATAAACCCTAGGGCTCTAGACATATTTAAAAATACGAAATCATACATATAGTCAATCACAATATCAAAAACATCAAGATTATCAATAAGCACAAATTAAATCCTAGACAAGGCTCTATTAAGCCTTAATCACATAATTGCACATACGATTATCAAAGGAGCCAATGAATAAGATATAGCAGGAAAATAGGTGTTGTTGAGACATGGGTTACCTCTTATCCCCTAATCAATATCCTTGGCTACTAATTTCTTCTCTAAGATCCCCTCCAATGGATTTCTCTATGCTTGGTGGCTAGGAATTCCTTTGCTAGGTTTCCTCAGGGAATATCTCGCGTGGTAGGATTAATCGTGTGGGTTTCTAAAATGCTTTTCTAATCTTCTATAATCTCCTAATCTCCTATATTCATAATCTAGATAGAAGGTGACACAGGTCGGTTTGACCGGAGTTCAAACCGAAACTGTGATTGTAGCAACCGGAACCAAATCGGAACCGTCCATATTTTGGAGTTATGTCTTCCATATTTTGGAGGTAAATTTTTCCATCAAAGATGTGTTTGTCATGTTTTAAATTTATGTGTTCAAGCTGGTTTACAATCACTTCAAAGTAGTATTACACCCATTAGAGTTGCTAGGAGACATCCAAAAACACAAAATGAATTTAATAGATATTGTATATCAAAAAAAGTTTCTAAAAAAGATTTCCTCGAGATGTACCAAATCGTTGGAATTCTACGTTTCTTTTGCTCAATAGTACTATTCTTACAAAGAGTTGTTATGTTCATTTTTTTTTTTTTTTTTTTTTTGCAAATAACAGTGATATTAATTTATTTCCGCAACATTGGGATGCATGCATTAAAGTTTGTGAATTATTAAAAGAATTTAATGATGCTACGAATGCTTTATGTGGCGTGTATTATCCGACTACACATTTATTTTTAATCTATGTGTAAATATTGTTGGCAAGCTCTTTGAATATCGTGATGATCCTATATTGCGTGGTGCTATTTTATGCATGAAATCAAAAATTTTAGATTATTATAGAAATATTCCTATAATTTATTTAATTGCAATGTGTTTTTAATCCTCGTTGTAAATTAGTAGGTTTTAAATACATTTTTACAAAATTATTAGGAATGTTTAGAATTAAATGATCCTACAAGCCCACAATATGTGAATATTAATATTGTCCATCGTGAAATAACAAATTTGTTTTATAGTATGTGTGAAGATATTTGTGTGCTTATGGTCCTTCGTTGAACATTAGTACATCTTCCCGAAGTAGTTCACAAAGCTCGCAATCAACTCAACGAAGTAGAGGCTTTAACCTGCTATCTAGAGTGGGTAAAAAATCGTCGGACCAGTGGGACGGAAAGTTCATCATCATCTCCAGCATTATCTGAGACAGAAGTATATTTAAATACTGGAATTTTATTTTTGGATAATTATAATGATGATTTTAATGTTTTGCAGTGGTGGAAAGACTATGAAATTTTTTTTTCCTATTTATCTATTATCGCCAGGTTGTAAAAATCGGTCTAGGCGCCCGCTTAGGCCTCGTCTAGGCGCTAGGCGCCTCTAGATCGTGGCTATTTCCCCCCTAGGCGACCGCCAAGGTTACCGGCCGCCTAGGCGTCCGCCTAGCGCCTAACTCGGCCAATTTGGCAGCCTAGCGTCAAAGTTAGTCGAGTTAACTCATCCATTTCGGTCGAGTTAACCCGATCGGCTCGGCCTATTTTTTTTATTATATATATGTGTGTGTGCGCGCGCCACATACATACATATATATATATATATATATATATATATATATATATATATATATGACATATATACACTCGTAGACTAGTTTGATACTTTGAATCTTTGGATGATTGAAGTATTTGAGTATTTCATATTTGAGAATTTTTAATTTTTAATATTGTTTTAATGTTTTTTTTTTTTTTTTGAAAACCATTGTTTTGATGTTATGACTTATGAATTATCATTAATTCATTTATTTGGATGTGTTATTTGATTAAATGTTGAAAACAACCTCATTAAAATTCTCAAACTGTAAGTTTACCACTGTTTTTTTTTTTGCGCCCGCCTAGATTCCGCCTAGGCGCTAGGCGCTGTCTGGACGCCCCCGACTAGCGCCTAGCGCCTACTGCAACCATGATTATCGCAAAACAAATTTTTAGAACTTCTGCTTCTCTGTGGCAGTAGAGTAAGAATTTAGTGCAGGTGGAAACATGTTAGATGATACTCGTTCAATGATGACACCCCAATCAATTGAAGTTCAAGTTTGCACATCATATTGGGGATTGATTCCTGTTGTGGTGTGGTATGGGACACTAGTCACCAAGGTACGGCAGTGGTCCTCGTGGTGACTATGACGTGATTATAGAGTTTGTGACCTGAGTGATGGGTTCACGTATTTCTTGGGTGGCATGTGTTACCGTGTGTGTGATCGGTACCCTCGTGTACTATAATCGGTGGTCTTGTTGGTGGGGGACGACGTTCCAGGAGGGAAAAGGTTGGACTTGATTGTACAGGTGTCGTAGAGGTAATGGTTGGAACTAGACATAAGGTTGGGGTAGCCATAAGGTTGGAACCGGGCATATAAGGAAGGCATATCAATTTGTGATGGGTGATGTCATGAAGGCTTGTGCAGCCGTTGTTGTGTTTCTCTATTTGTGACATGTGTTGTCACAAAGGCATGTGTTGCCTAGGCATGTGTTGTCAATAGTTGTGTCCTTACTCTCTTGTGTTATGCATGTTGGGTGTTAATCTACTGTGTGATGGTAGATTATGCCTTGAGCTGTTCTTGTGAGTCGTTATTGCTTCTTGTGGTCTTGGGATGTGTTCCCGTATCCTTGTTGTGAGTGCTTAGAGTCTTGTGTTGACTTTTGCTCTTGGTTTTGAACTTATATATATATATTCCGTTTCGCAAATGATTTTACATACGTATATCCTATCTATGTATGATATTTCATATGTATTGGTGGGTTACTAGCATTATTCGCTGACCGGGCGTCGTCCCTTATTTTATGTGTTTCTTTCAGGTGCTGAGTAGACGAGAGCGTGGTCTAGAACCTGTTAGTTTAGATCCCTTTATTTGGAGACGTTGTGGCCTGTGTGCCAATGTTAAACATTATTTCTCCTATCTCGAATGATTTTAGATTGTGGATTTATGCAGATGTTTCGCCTGTGCGTTCACCTTTGGGTGGGCGTGACATATCACCCTTTATTTCCTATTTATATATTCCTTGTTAAGTCTTCCGTTGTGTATGATGTTATGTCTAGTTATCTGCATGTTTAAGGTTTAATTTAGCATGGAAATTAGGGGGTGTTACACAAAGACTTGATTATTTTAGAAAAAAAAATAGAAAGAAAGTCGTTCTGAGACTTATCAAGGACTTGTGGATAACGTAGAAACGGGCGCCTGTGGGTGCCGATGTCGGCCGCATGGTTATTTTACCTGTTTCATTTATAGGAGGACCCCATGATATGCGAAGAAGATACATGGATGCCATGTCACCTGTGCAACGATTTGGCAAGCCTAATTTGATAACAGTCACATGTAATCTTAATTGACCTAAGATTAAAGAACTTCTCAAATATGTCGATGAACCACAAAATAGGACAGATCTTCTTGCTCGTCTTTTACGTGCTTGACTTGAAGAGATAAAAAATGACATCTTTAAGAGACAAATTTTTGGAGAGGTTGCAGCATATACATATGTGATTGAGTTTCAAAAAATGGGATTTCCACATGCTCACTTTCTTATCATTTTGAAGAGAAAATTCAAAATTACAACTCCTGCTCATTGTAACAGATTTATATCTGCTAAGATTCCTATAAAGAATGTGAAGCCCACTTATAAAGTTTGGTTAAACAACATATGATTCATTGTCTGTGTGGTTCTCTAAATCGTAATTGTGCTTGTATGCTTCACCACCAACAACAAGTTGCTACTGTTAGGAATATATTTTGAAAATTTAGTATTGCCCAGTTGTTTTTTTTTTTTTTTTTTTTTTTTTTTTTTGACTCAGTTCTGGGTTCACAAGTGTATGGTGCACAATGCCATGAAACAAACGTGAATGTCTTAATGCTCATATTTTGCTTGAAGAGAATTAAGCGGGATTATAACTTAACACATTTCTAAAGCACATAAAGCAACAAAGGTTAAGCAGGATTATAGCTACTTGATCCTTGGTTCAATTCGAACCTTGCTTGGAACATTTTTGGAGTTAGATGAGCTCCAAGTCTTTAGACGAGGTGGAAGAGTTAGACAAGCCCCAAGAAATTAGATGAGCTACAAGAAATTAGACGAGGTCCAAGCAGGCAGTCAAATAAATTTGGGAACACAAGATGTATCAAAGGTTGTACCAATCGAGTTAGAAAGATGTCTTTTTAGAGAGATATCTAAATGATCCATGGTTTGATTCTTACTGAGAGTATTTCTTTTGGAAGCCTTTAGACGAGGTCCACGAATTAGACGAAGCATGAAGTTAAGTAAATTTGGAACACAAGACACACTAAAGGAAGTTACTAACAGAGCTGGAAGATGCCTTATAAGTTATATATATGATCCTTGGTTCAATTCTTGCCTTATAAGGCAATGCATGGATCTGTCCAAAGGAATGCATTAGACTAGACTAGATGCAAGTTTAGACGAGTATATTTGGCTGATTCACGAAGATATTATTTTATACTCAAGCAAGAATCAGCAGTCAGATATATTATTTGATCAACTTGATCTGACAGATCAAGAAAGCAACTACAAAGTCCAGATTTCACACGAAGAAATTATTCGAAATTTGGAGACTACATTTTTCAAGAGACTTTTGTCAGAATCTCATACAAGCAACAGTTGAGTATTCAAAATTATCTGACAGACGGTGAAAACACCTACTACCTAATGTTGCAGATCAAGTTGACACTATTTGATCAACTGCATATGAATATGGACGATCAAGATTGAAAGTTGATCAACGGGCAAATAGTTTTCATTGGCTATAAATTGTCAAAGCAGACTTGAAGACAAGCACGAATCCTTGCATGACAACAATACCAAGAAGTATCCAATCATCAAAGAAATATTTAGAAGTGCAATATTTGAGCTATATTTGTTGTAATTTAAGTTTGAGAGAGAAAAATTATTTTTTCTTATATTGGGAGTGTAGAGCAACAGGGGAGCTTGTGAAAACCCTGTGAGAGTATAGCTTTGTGCATAGTTCTCATGGTGTAGGAGTACAGATTTGTGCGAAGTACTCAGGGAAGGTGGAGTAACAAGAGGAGAGATATGGTTCAACTCCATATCCCTCTAGACTTTTCGGAACCCATTCGGGACCAACAAGTGGTATCAGAGCGGTTGTCTATTTGAGTCATTCCTGACTGCTAGACAGATCTCAAAACTTCAAGATGAAGAGAGATATGGTTCTTGCTCAAAATTTGTTATTTTCTCTTGACAAATTTGATGATTGGAAAATATCTATGCAGGTGCAACTTATATGCTCTAAATGATGAAATGTGGGAAGTTATCACTGAAGGTCCTATCTCGATAATGCGGCCAATACTGCCGTGGCACTAGATCCAAATGCTCCACACTATATATTCTAAAGCCAAAAATGGAGTGGACAAGTGAAGATAGGGGATGAAATAACTTGGACAATATTGCCAAGAATATTTTTGTTTAAAGCGATAGATGACACCATATTCCCAAAGATTAGAAAGTGCACTACAGCAAAAGAAAGATGAGAGACTCTCATTAGCATCGGTGAAGGCGACGAACAAGAAAAAGACAACAAGCTAACCATTTCCATGAAGAGGTTCAAAGATTTCAAGATGCTTCCAAACAAAAGTATCACCGATATGGAAGCTCGATTGATCAAGATTCTTTGAGAAATCAATGATATTGGTAAAACCATTACCTAGAAGAAAATATCGCTCAAAGTGTTACGCGGACTACCTTCAAGTTGGATATGAAGGTGACCGCAATGCGAGACCACAGAGATCTAAGGACGTTATCTACGGATAAACTTTTTTAGTGATCTTAAGGCGTACGAGTGTGAGATGAAGACACGAATCGAAGAAGAACGTGATGAACGGACATCCGCATTGATGGCTGATCAAACCATCCATATCAGGCCAGTAAAATAGTGATTTTTTATCGGACAAACAATTTGTTTTATTTGTCAGGAAATTTAAGAAGTTCATGCGAAAGAACAACACCAAAAGATCATTTCATGGAAGTTCATCCAAATAAGCTAGAAAATCAAGAAGAGAACCAGTCGAAGATAACACAAATGTTTGTTACAAATGTAGAAAGCCAGGACATTTCATGGCCGAATGTCCTCACCCCAAGGTAAACAAAAAATTCGAATACTTCTAACCCTTCGCAGAAAATAGAAGTCGAAGGAGAAGAGATTCAAGAAGGATAAGCGAAAAGCCTTGATAAGTGATCCGTTAGAGACAAGCGAATCTGAGGAATCATCTAGTGATGAAAGTGAGTCATCACAAGAGGATATCGTGCTACTATGCTTAGTAAGCAAAAAATCCGAACATGAGGAATGCTTGATGGCGCACGAAACGGAGGAATGCTTATGAAAGATTGTCAAGAGATCATGGCCACTCATTGTAACACCCCATGTTACGACCCCTAAACCCAATTAATCATTTAATCATTTACCCAAAAGAAAGAATTAAATTACAGTAATTAATTAGAAAATGGCCACCATAGTCTGTGGGCCACACCCTCTAAAACCCAGCCAGTTGACCAAAAAGGAATAGTATTAGCAAGCCTATAGTATTCGGACCCTAACTTGGACTCTTTAGGTATATAAATAGGGGACATAGGGGGAGGGGGGGCACTTAGAACCCACACCACAATAATCTCTCACCACGCAAGAAGTTCCAAGAATTCCCTTAGGAGAAATCAAGAAAGAAGAAAGCTTAGAGAAAGACCCTTCATAGCCAAGGAAATTAATTAAGGCTAAGAGGTAACTCATGTCTCAAAAAAACCTATTTTCTTAGCTATGATCTCCCTCTTAGGCATCCCTCTATATTCTCATGTCTGGATGAATCGTTTATGATGTTGATGATGTGATCTTGATAATTGGTGATATGATTTTATGTGTGATCTTGATGATCTTGATGATGCTAAGCGATTCTTGATGATTGTGTGATATTCTTGATAAATTTTAATGTTTCTTGATATTAAAAGATGAGTTATGTTCTTGATGATTTAAATACGATTAGAGCCCTAGGATGTATCGTGAGATTCGTATTGTGTTATTCTTGATATATTGGGTGGGAATTCGCATACTCGGGTGTTGTTGTTGGTATAAATTACGATAGGATATGTGCCATATGATTCTTGCTTTTGATCCGTTAATTGTCTATGTGGTGTCATCAATTGCGTTTAAAGGTGCCTAAGCATGGTTTTGGGATCCACAATGGATCCCGAGGCGTTTATTGTGAAAAAGGAGTCAGTGGGGGGGAGGGGACCTGCCACCTACCCGCAGCAGGAAGTAACGCCGCCGGCAGCGGGCAGGCGACTGACCGCCGGGCACCCGCTGCCCGGAGGCTCGTCGCGGCGGGTGACCCTTCACCCACCGGCTACCCGCTGGAACTATCCCACCTCGGGACTCCGGTTCCCCGTTTGATCTTCCCCCGACCCTCGTGGTGTCCCAACGGACTGGTCTATCGTGCCTATGTCTAGTTTGATGTTTCGGGTACCGTTCGTTTAACGGTACTACGTACTTGGCATGCTAGTTGAATTGGTATCCCGTTGGCCTAAGTGAAAGAAGCTATGAACCCCTTAGGATTATTCCTAGTATGTGGATGATCACGCATAGGTTTGTTATACGTTTTCCCCCTTCCCAATGTTAATGTGGGTTGCATGTGCTTGCTATGTGTTATGTGTGCATGATACCCCAATTTGGTTGCGATCGGATTGGTTATTCCTGAGCTGCGTTCAGAAGCTGGCTGGTCAGATTACACTCTCGGGCTGCGGTCCACCGTTTGGTTGCGATCAAACGTTTTACATGAGCTGCGGTTCATATTTCCTGGCTGCGGTCAGATGACACTCTTGGGCTGCGGTCCACTGTTTGGTTGCGATCAACATTATGATGAGCTTGCGGTTCATCGGTCGGTTGCGATCGACCCCTCCGTGTTGCGATACGGGGCAGGGTGCTGCGGGGCCATGTCAGAGCTATATGCGCTGACCCTCATGTATGGGCATGCGATTGGTCCTGTGGCGCCATCAAAGTGTGCTTGGTGTGATGAGATACGGATTGATATGGTGATAAAATGATATGAAGCGAGATCGTGAACATAGGATATAATGCTAGTAACTGTATATGCTTGGGTTATAATTGTTGGCTTGTTTATCCCTATCTTGTCGCAGTCTATTCCCAGTTTTAAGCTAGAGTTTCCTAAAGGATATATCTGTCCTGCTCAAAGATAGGTTTCTATGAACTAGATATAAAGCTGTGCATGCAATCATAATATGAATATTTTCTATAATGTAACGTCTATACAACTTTATAACGAAGTTTCAGACCGGTATAGAGATGTGGATCTACCGACATCTTCTACTACGAACTCTGAATATCATGACATAATATTGGTCTTCTTCAAGGTACAGTATGAATAAAAAAACAACAATGAAGAGAGCAAGCAGCTAAAAGATTCAGGAGCGTAGAGTAAGAATAGTTGCCACCCTGTTCAGAACTGACCGATAGACAATGCTACAAACCTAAAACCTGCGTATATATATAATTCGGAATAGGTATTAAACGAGATTTAAACGCTCGAGCAACTGTGCCATCTAGCTTTTCTTAGCTCAGGTGTGGCTAACACCTGCCGATCATCTACTTAGTTTGTGTTATTCA
>VALG01007997.1:0-10073 GCA_009835305.1 Ipomoea purpurea | reverse complement strand
TGTCAGTATAATAAATATTATTTTTTGTGCAAGTTATTAAAATTAAAATTAAATAATAACAACAACAACAACACAACAACAACAAAACACAATAATAATAATAATAATAAGAAAATAATATAATTAATAATAATAATAATAATAATACAAATAATAATAATAATAATATAATATAATAATCAAACAAACTATTACAAAATAAAATTAAAATTAAAAAAAAATAAGAATTTAAGCAAAGGGGCCTCCCCCTTTAGTTTAAATTTTTGATGTTGGGGATCATTTGATCCCACATTGAAAGTTACTAAGATGAGCATTAATATCCTCTATTATAACCATACAATGCTTGCGCATTTCAATGGGCAAGTTATTTGGGAGAAGTCCCAAATGCTTTTTACAAATGATAATTCAAAGGCTCTTAATTTTTAGTACTATGACCCAGATAAATGGTTTGTTGAACCGTTAATCCATCTTGCAAGATAAACACGGGGTTTTCCAAATTGTTAATAATTATGAGTTATATAGTATCACTATTTTTTATGAACATAGTGTGTGAACATAATTTTGAACATATTTTTTTAGTAATTATGAACATAAAGTTCGTAATTGTAATATTAGAGTCAATAATAGAATATGAAGTTTTTCAAAGATTATGAATATACTAACTTTATACTACATGAACATATAGTTCATTAATTATAAACATGAATTTGGTCCACCCTTGCAAAGTTTTTAGACCACAGTTCATAGCGATAACTTATTCGGATTACCTGTTACTTAGCGGGGTGGTAAACGAGCCAGCCTAGCTCGAGCCTGGTGGCTCGAGCCTCGAGCACGTTAATGAAGACTCGGATCGAGCTTTCGAGCTCAAGACTTGATGCTCTGCAGCTCAGTAATTTTTTTTTTTTTTGGCTGCTCGAGTTCGAGCTCGACTTTTGACATTGCATTGCACCTATTAAAACTTTGGGATAAAAATTCAAACTACTTGTTTTATCCTACATAAATAATAGAAATCTTTTGGATTTGAGTTAAAATTTTAATTTTCTTAATTTGTTATTTTATATATTATTATTATTATTATATTATTATTATTTATATGATATATATATAATATTATATATATATATATTATATGGCCGCGAGCGCTCGACAGCATAGCCTAGGAATATCTAGGCTCGGCTCGAGCTCGATACTAACGAGCCGCTCGAGCTTTCGGGTCGAGCTCGATTTGACCGAGCTCGAGCCGACTTTGACCCGAGCGCTCAAAAGTGGCTCGACGAGCTGCTCGCTCATTTACACCCCTACCTGTTACATGTGCACTTTCTCAACCTATTGAAGACCAACGTGTCCAAATGCTTTTATTTTAAGAAACCTTATCTTAATGGCTCCTTATTTTAGTTTTTTTTTTTATTTTTTTTTAATTTATTAGGAGGTTTAAGAAAGATAACGTAACCCAAAATGTATATGAGTTGTTTTAGTTTTTAGCACTTTGGAGCAAATTGCTAAGTTATTCAATATTTTTGGTTTTTTGTTTAAATACAAAATGTTAAACAGACGGATTTCTTAAAATTTTGACGAATTTGCAAATAAAATAGAATAACAACAACAACAACAATATACAACAACAAAACAATAATAATAATAATAATAACAACAACAACAATAATAGTCCAAAACAAAACTATATACAAAAAAATAAAATTAAAAAAAGAGTCACGGGCTCCCTTTGTAAATGATCTGTGACATTTTTGTCCACATTAAAAATGTTTGAAAAGAGAGAGCAATGAATCTCTACAATATATATATATATATATATAAAAGTAAAATCCTCCTAACAAATTTTTCCCCAAAACTTTTGTAGTAAAACTTATTTGGTAGTAAATGTCAAATGGAAATTAAGTAAAATCTATTAATTGGTAATATTACATATGGTATTATATTCTACAATATAATTATAATTGATAATATTATTGTTCAATATTAAAATAAAATTAAAAATAAAACAACAAAACAACAAAACACAACAACAACAACAACCAACAACAACAACAATAATAATAATAATATATAATAATAATAATAATAATAATATAATAAATAATAATAATATAATAATAATAATAATAATAATAATAATAATAATCCAAACAAACTATATACAAATAAAATTAAATTTTAAAAAAAAATAAATAAGAAGAAGACAAAGGTGGCTCCCCTTAGAATGATGTGGATCATTTTGATCCCACATTGAAAATGTTTAGAAAGAGGAGCTCTTAATCTATCTATATAAGAGGAGCAATGCTCCTCTTACAACCATACAATTGCTTGCACATCAATGTGGGCAAGTATTGAGAAGTCCAAAGGCTTTTTATAGTACACTATGACGCAAATTATGTCGTACTATTGACGCAAATTATGTCGTGCATCCGTATGGACCATGCATGGTGCATACGGATTGCAAAAACGACGTCGTTTTAATAAAACGCGCATCCCCCTTAAAAAAAAATTAGGTTCGGTTCTCAGCAACAACATATGAACTAAAATTCCATAATCGATGAACTACAATTCCATAATCGATGAACTATAATTCCAGAATCTAATCTATGAACTAAAAAATCCAGAATGAATGAACTAAAATTCCCATAAATCTATGAACTAAAATTCCAGAATGAATGAACAATATAATGTTGTTGCTAGGAATCGAACCTGAATTTGTTTTTTTTTTTATATGACAACATAACTATCCAACTATTGACCCGACAAATTATGTTGTGGAACTGTGTCCACCTAGCAAGGTAGACATGGTTCAAAAATATTTCATAATTATGAATATAATAATCATATATAGTTCAAAAATTATGAACATATAGTTCTATAATTATGAACATATTGTTGTGAAAATAATTATGAGCACATAGTTATCTAATTGTGAATATAAAGGTTAAAAATTATGAATATATATCTTTATAATTATGAACATATAATTCAATAACTATGAACATAGACTTCTGTAATTATGAAAATAGAGTTCAATAATTATGAATATAAAGTTCAAAGAGTAGAAGTATATACTATAATAATAACTATTTTTATTCAGCTATATTTAGAACATAGAACTGTGTCCACCTTGCAAGATGGACACGGTTCCACAACCTATTAAAACCCAACGTGTCAAATGGCTCTTATTTATTTAAAAAAAAAAAAAAAAAAAAAAAAAAAAAAAAAAAACAACTTATCCTAATGGATTTTTAATTATTTTTAAATTTTTTTTTATAAAAAATTTATTAGGGGTTTGGGAAAGATTAACCAAAAATGTATATGAGTTTTTTTTTTTATTTTTTAGCAGTTTCGAGCAAATTGTTTAGTTATTAAATAATATTTTTGGTGTTTTGACAAAATATAAAATGTTAAATAGACGAATTTCTTAAAATTTTGACGAATTTGTCAAATAATCAAATTACAATAACAACAACAACAAACAACAACAACAACAACAATAATAATAATAATAATAATAATAGTAAATAATAATAATAATAATAATAATCCAAACAAACTATATACAAAATAAAATTAAAATTAAAACAAAAAAAAAAAAAACAAAAAAAGACAAAGGGAGTCAGGGCTCCCTTTGTAAATGATTTGAGATAATTTTTACCCATATTAAAAATGTTTTGAAAAGAGAGAGCTCCTCTATATAAGAGGAGCAATGATCCCCTTACAAACATAATTTCTTGCCTATCAATGTGGCAAGTATTGAGATGTCAAAAGGTTCTTATTTAAGAAGCCTCAACTTTGTCTTTCTTATTAGTTTTTATTTATTTTTATTATTAATTATTAATTATTAATTGGGGTTGTGAAAGATTAACACAAAATGTATGTGTTGTATTAGTTTTTAGCCATTGGAACAAATTACTGAGTTACTATATAATTTTTGGGGGGTTTTGATTAAAGTTAAAATGTTAAAATGACGAATTGCTTAAAATTTTGGCAAATTTATCAACAATCAAATAATAATAATAATAAATAATAATAATAATAATAAATAATAATAATAATAATAATAATAATAATAATAATAATAATAATAACCAAACAAAACGATATACAAAATAAAATTTAAACTAAAATAAATAAGAAGAAGAGTCACGGACTGCAAATTATGCTATGGACTCGTGTCCACTATGCATTGGACACGAGTCCAAAACGCCATCTTTTTAGGAAAACGGCGGTATTCTAAAATTTTTTTAAAAAAATTGTGTTTGTTAAGCCGTTAACGGCGTTATTGATTGATTTGGCAGAGGATTTCTATTCTTTCCTTCTTTCGTTTTGGCAAGTTGAGATTGCAATCCATTCTACATCGCAATCTCAGAGTGTCGCAAGTTCCATATACTATTTCCTTTCGTTCTTTTTGGATGTTTGTTGATCGTTTGTCTTTGAATAACGAGTTATTTGATGAATGAGGCGAGAAATCAGAGCGAATTGAATGCTGATCGATTTTCTATGATGGAGGTTCGAGGTATTTTGCGATTTTGGATATACTTGATATTTTTCTGTGTTTTTGAGATCGATTAGGTCAAAAAACTGAATTCGATTGTATATTTGTGTGCGTTAATGCGATCAAATTTGGTGTCAGTGTATGTTTTCTTTTGAATTTGTGATTGCTGTTGATTGCTACAATGTGTGAGATTTTGGTGAGGGTTTGCTGGTGATTGCAATCAATGTATGCGATTTTGGGTAAAATTTACAGGTGATTTCAGTGTTTGGAGTGTTTTACTCTGATCATAAATCTCTGAACTTTGCATGTGTCATAATATTGCAACTGTACATTCATAATGATTGACTTGTACATTCATACTGTGTGAACTATATATTCATAACAGTTTTTGGTACTCTTAGCTATTTTTAAAGTGAATGTCAGTTAGTTGCATGTTATATGTTCAACAATTTTACAGTTGTATGTTTATATATTTGATTGATTTGTGTACATTGTTTATGTATTTACAGTGAACGAAGGTTTGGTGGATGATTCATTAAGTACAGCTCAAGGAGATTTAAACATGACGGATCTTCTCGATTCCAGGTTTTTAATAGTGTTTAATGTCAATTAGATTGCTTTTGATTCTATTATTACAGATAAAGTTTTAGTATATATATATATATATATATATATATATATATATATATATATATATATATATATATATATAATGGTAAATACTACGTGAGCACTTACGATCAATAAAGTCCAGATCAATTAAAACAAATAAAGTCTTTTATTAATCCAGGTAAAGGTCCTAAGTACAATCTACTTGGTCGCAACGAGTACCGACTGGATGCGGTCGGGATCTCTGAATACAACCTCTCGATCGTCCAAAAGTCCTTTACACTGTAGCGCCGGTGGGTATTTATAGCCGCGGTGCCTGGGACAAGAATCCGGCTGGTCGGCATACTTCCCACGTAGCTACCACGTGTCAACCTCGGGCGCCCGTCTGTCGTCGCCTGGTGCTGCTACGTGTCTTAACCAGCACTCACGCCTAAGGGCTGCCGCTCGTTGGTTGACACCTTGGTGGGCATCTCCGGTCGGGTACCGACCGAGTTCTTTTATAAAGATCCGACCTGTAACCTGCAAAACAAGCAAGAAAGAGGACGAGGCATGATCGGTCGGGGTATCCCTACCAAGAGCCCCCCAGCCCGTGCCTTTTTGACCGCCCGGGAAAAATGGGGCGGATGGAGAAGTCTAATCGTCCGTGGATAACCCGACCGGACAGCTGTCATTCCATCTTGCCACGTGTTGAGCTCTGCGGCCGCCTAAGGAAGTGCAATCGTCGCCTCGGTTCAGGAACGGTCACTTCAGGCGTGATGATTGGTTTCCCGCCCAAATCTCTTCCTATAAATAGGCTTTGAGAATTTCATTTGAACTTTCTCCAATCTACTGAAGCGATCGGTACTCTCAGAGGATCCGAGCACACTCTACAGCAGATCGACCAAACAAGGAAATTTGATCTCCCACAAGCTAAGTCTACTCACTCGGTAAGTTCTAGTTCCCTTTCTTATTCCTCTTTTATGCCGTAGCATTAGGTAAATAGGAACTAGGTAAGCTCGACCTAACACCCCGAGCCCTTAACTAACCCGACCACCCCTAGGTAGCAGAGATGTCAGCTCAGATAGTCAGAACGCATCGATCGGCTGACTACGATCAAGAGGTCTTTTGAGCTCTACAGCGAATTAAGGAGAATAGGACATCACTGCTCTTACTCTCCCGAGGCTCAGGCAACGACCTTGGCAACAAGCCACCGGGAGCGGGCCTCTTACCGCACAGGAACCCACAAAGGACGGCGGGATGTCAAATCCAGGCTCAAGTTGGTTCCAAAAACTCGGCAGTGAAGAGACCTCCACAAGATGTGACGAGGTCTCCCGAGCAGAGGTGTTAGGGAAACACCCACCGGGGGGTGATAGTGATCACCCGGTTAACATCTCACCGACCACAGGCGAAGACGGTCGAGCGACGAGATGCCGGAGCCAAGCGTTGCACCGGGCAGATGACGGACGGGGCTATCCAATTTCCGGCCTCAACAAACGATAGCGTTCGGGAGGAGGATGAGCAAAGCCTCACCAAGGAGAAGGCTGCACGGATCGCAGAAAAGTAAGCGGGTCGAGGTAGTTTCTTTGAGTTTGATACGAGCAGGCGGCTCGGAAACATCATCGACCGGCAATCAGGGCAAGGTTGGATCGGGATGCACTACGACGTCCCTGATGGCCCCGATCGAATTCCCGTGTCCCAGCCATCCTGGACCGACCATTCTTTGGTTACTACCGGAGTGGTGCCGGCCTCAGATCTACACCGAATGCGGCATCGCATAATCATCTTGCACTGCTTCACCAGATTTGATTTTCGCTCGCAACCGGAGGTGGCCGCGTGCCTCGGATGGAGCCCTCTCAATTTTATCTATCAGGTGAAGCGTTCCTCTCGGGGGAAAACTATGGAGGAGGGTTTCTGGATGGATTACATCCCGGAAAGGAACGGATGGCACGATCTCCGGTCTCCCGGGAAACAAACAAGGAGCTGGAAGAACCGGATATTCTCCGGTCAACGTACGACCCATGGATTCTCCCGGCTGGACAAGGTTTATGGAGCTACCCACTTCAGGAAACAAGTTGGGTGCCGGACGGAGGACGCCGACTTCCTTCGGGAAGCCCGTAAATGAGAACCTCGAGGGGGAGGTTCACGGTACAAAATCTTTCAGGACGCGGAAAGCCTTTTAGCAGCTGGGGGGCGCGGTCCGATCCGGTGTTACCCGATCTGGGGACAGAGAGATACCCCAAGGCCGGTTCCCGGAACTGGCTGCCCAAAAAAATGTGATGTGTGGTTCAGCTCAGTGTCAGTAGCAGATGGTACAAGGTGAGTGCGGAGCCCCGCTCTCTCTCGACCGGGACCTCTCTATTTGAGAAATAGCGTGGAGAAAGGCAGCAGGTATACTACACCTTCGTTCAGCTAAACTTGACTTCACCGGAATGTCATCGCAAGGTTACTTCTCACACCCGAGTCACTCGATTGATTATACTATTCTTTAGTATGAATGATGGCAGTCAAAGGCAATTGCTGACATGCGGCCCGAGCCCTTTTCCCCCTCCCCCCTGTGATGAGGTATAAGAACAAAGACATTTTGACATTTGGTGAGAGAATATGCCGCACAGCAAGTAATGGCCACAGCAGGGGCCCAATCCGGGGGAAGTTTACCTTATCCCCCGGGGGAGAGGTTCAGAAATGGAGCAGGGGGGATCCATTACACGTCCACTGAATCGGGGTATTATAGACAGAAGTGACAAAGGTTTTTGGTTCGTAACGGCTCTGCTGAGGTGACTCTCGCACAGGCTTACTCGTAGGAAGGGTCACTCGGGTGAACCAGCAAAAAAAGTCACAGGTAGGGGCAGTTAGAACCCCCTTTCGAGGTCAGCCTTACAGTAAAGTCTGGAATAACCCAAACGTACGCATAGAAAACAAATTTGAGAGTGTAGACGGGACCGAGAAAAAGATCTAGAGCGTTCCTTATGCTCTCCACGGGGACGCTGGAGGTAGACTTCTCCTACTTGAAAACCTATAAGCAAGCCATTACGATGGAAGTCAAAATTTGGAAGAGATGGGGTGCAAGGTTCCTTTTTCTTGTAAAAACTCCCACGTTCTTGTCTGAATTTTGAAACCACCAGCAGGGTGGCCACGTTGGTGGAACAAACAGCTCACAGAACCGGTCGGAGAAGAGAGTCTGATCCCCGGCAACGCACGAATATCTCTTGCCGCACAGAAGTCAAACTGCTCCAATTGGGGCCAACGTCGCACTACCTAATTATCAATTTCCTCCCACACCGCCACACTAGCAGAAATCTTGGACGGGGCGGGTCGCCTCTTAAGCGATCTGAGGATCTGGCTACTTTGTGAAGGACTCTCAGAGGCTCGACTGTATGTTCTGGTCTTTTATGGTGTCTTTGGGTTGTTGTACTATGGTTATCACGGTTGTCTGAATGTTATGAGCGTAATCTAGCTTTGAAGATTTCATTCCTGAACATGTCATAGGTTTTGTCTATTAGCGTTTTCGACTAGCTCTTAGATAATTCTATACTTCTGGTGGCAGTTGGTATGCTCTTTCCTAGTGGAGAGAGAGACAGCGCTACACCTCCAATGAGCTTGCTAGAACAGACCAAAGTAATAAGTAGAGATTCGAGCCAATAAGCCGAAGGAAAGCAAAGTAAGTAGTTTCGATTATGACTGTCAGGAGCAGGACATCGATGTCGCTAAACAAAGAGTTTAGGCTTTCATCTTCCTGCAACTTCGGGACAATGGCTGAAAAGCGAAAACGACCAGAAGTGCAGTCGATTGTTTGCTGTCTCTCGCGCCTAGAATTGAACCCTGAGGGGTTCACCCAATCTTATTATAGAAGGGGGACAACAGGATGCATCAGCAGCTCTGGGGAAAAAGGGGTCACCTACTCTGATCGGCAATTCTGCCTGCGATAGAAACGTATTCTACTCGCACGGATGACTGCTGAGGCGGGGTCAGGGGCTTAAGGTGCGAGTATGGCAATAGGCTGAAGGCAATTCAGAGGTAAGAAAAAATGTTCCACACTGGTGATGCTCGACTTTGCGGTACACCGAGGACAGAAGGCGTGACAATACAATACTGTCTTTCGCGGAGTGACCTGTTGTGACGCGGTATATGGGAGTTCGAGCCGAAGAGATGATCAGCTTGGCGTCAAACGGGTGGACTCTGCTGAGCATTAGAAATTATTCTGGAGTTTTGGACGCTCTCTCGGACAATTTGGGCTTTTACAGCTCTTTATGGTGTGTGGAGGAAGGACTTATTGTATATGCTCTTTTGCAGCAACGACCGCCAACCGAGAAAAATTTTATGCCTGGCGGAGAGAGCGCTCCCTCTATGTATTGTCGCGTATGGCGAGTAACTATTCTCGACGTTGGAAACGACAACTAAGCTTTCTTGACCACGCTCCCACCGGAGCCCTTTCCCGACCCCCGGACAGGGCCCTGTCGATACCCGAGAGCCATTGTGTTGATTGATCGGTTCGGATATTAGATGCAACTCAAGAACATTGGAGGCATAGCGCGAAACTGCACCATGGGCTATGAGCTTGCCCGGCATACCCCGCGGGTGATAGAAGCCGGCTCATCCTCTCTCCAGTCGGAAAGCATAATAATCTCTGCCTTTGAGGCCGCCTCTAGAAATATGAAGATCTTATCTTCTGTTCCCCCTTCTCTTCTTTTTAATACCCCCCCTAATTCTGTGAGCCTTTTTTTTTGTCTCGATTGTTATCTGGTTCAATTTTAATTTTGAATTTAATTATAAAAGTTCTTTTTTTGTCAAGTCTCTTTTCGCTCGTTTTTTATTTTACGATTTTTGCTTTTAATCGCATTGTCATGTATTGTTTTCAAACTGTCTAAATTCAATTTTTACGCTTACACACTGTATCTCAAATGGTCCTAATGGCCTGCGTAGATTTTCCGATCTGGTCTCCTCTATTGGTTTGGGATAATCCCGAATCAATCGGCTCTTGTCGATAATTTTT
>VALG01007990.1:2874-16703 GCA_009835305.1 Ipomoea purpurea | reverse complement strand
AAGTAAATAACTTGATTATTAGACAACAATAGCTTCATGAAGACAAACCTTAGTGTTAATCCATTTTTGGTTCTTTCTATAAGCTCTTGTGGAATTGGACCCGAGAAGCGATTCCCCAGTTAAGTTTCTGCAGATTATATAAAAAAATTCAAATATATGTAATAATTGCTCATTTAAAATATTTCACAACTATATTTACTAAAAGGAGCATTGTATTTGGACAATTACTAGGTAATGGCAAGAATAATTGATGTATAAACAATTATTTTTTTAATTTAACATATTATTACAAAATTTAAGTATGACCCTAGCTAGTGTGAAGAAATTAACCACTTACAAGACTTTTAAAGATGGCAATTGACTTAGAAAATTAGGTATTTGTCCAGTCAAGTATTATTGGATAATCCCTGTAAAAAGAAAGATAATAATATTATTATAATTTGATAATCAATAAATTATACATGAGAACTATGAAAACATCATGAATCCTCAAATTAATATATAAAATAAAATAAAAGTGTCAATGTGATTTACTTACAAGTACTCTAGGGATATAAGATTGGATATGCTAAGAGAAATGTTGCCGCCAATCCACTTGCGGACAGATTCCTAATAATTCACCAATGCAAACAATGTATTTATTTGTGGCTCACTGTCTCAGTTCAATATATACAGATGTACAAAATATATTTCACGCTTGAATATATATACACTTTTAAATAAAATTAGATTAACATGAAATTTGTTCAAAATGTTTAATGTGTTGCATTGATAAAAAGGGGTAATCATCCTTAACTCACAAGTTAAAGTTTCAAATCTTAAATCATACGTATATTACATACTAATCAATATATAAGCTACTAGTATAGGTATATATATACTTATTATAGTATCATATAGGATCTCAGTACTATATGATTAGGTGTCGAAGAGCATCTCAGGTGCGAAACTTGCAGATTAAGTATGATCAATGGCTCTTTTAAAAAAATTCACATACAAAATGTACAATTGAAAGCTAAAATTCTGCACTCGAAGGCACAAAGATGTGCAATCGAAGAAATTATGGTTACCAAAAAGAAGAGTTATTCAACTTAAATAGTATTGAAGCAATTACCTTTACAAATTGTTGGTAAATCTCACTTAATTTTCATTAGAAATTTAATTATATATACGTTGTTGAAAAGAAGACAAAAGATATAATAAAATTGACACATAATTGTGCACTTGAAGGCACTGCCAAAGATGTGCAATTGATGCAATTTAGAATATCAAAAAGGAGATTTATTCAACTTAGTGTGTTATTGGAAGAAATTACCTTATAAAATCATTTGTAAATCTAATTATATGTTATTGAAAAGAAGGCAAAAGATTATAGTAAATATTATTGGCACATATATAATTAAAACACTTGAAGATAAAAAAGTGTACACGGAAAGGCATAGAAATGTATAGTCAATGTCAAATTTGTGCACTCAAAGAAAAAATTGTATACTGATCGAAACAAAACATATGCACTCGATGACAAAGAAAGTTATTATTATAGCTGATTGGGGTTGTTTCATGAACAACTCAACCTATTTGTTATATTTTTTGATAAAATGGAATCAATTTGTCAGTGTGAAAAAATAAAAATTAATTAATGTGTATATTATTCCAATGTATATATATGAATTTAGAAATGATAGAAGCTTACAAGTGTGTGATGATGGGGGGATCATTATCCTATAGCTGCAATGGAGCCCTTCCCATACGTATGTTTCAGGCAGACAAGGATCTCCTACCCAATTTGTCCCGCTTCAATCTATAACTTGCCTTCATATTCCACATAGGCCTGGACCTAATTATTTAAAATCGAGGTGGTTAGTCCAAGTTGAGTTTGACCAATGTTATATCCTTACCCCAAAAAGACTTAATCCCCAGTCCTAAGGGCCGCCCAACTCCGACTCCCGACAGAGCATGTGGGAGAATGTAAATCACGGTGACTCAATGGGTTAGTAGGCAGGGCCAAATGCCGGTGCGCACAAGGAATTTGCCCACTTTGGACATAATTCCCACACTGGCCGTCGCCGAGGTTCTAACCTTGGTCTCTTACCCCAAATACTATCCACTAAACCATTGCTGAGCTAAGTCCCCATGCAGGTACAATTGTAATATCCTGAACCAGGTTTATATTTGATTGTAAATTCTAATTCAAAAATCATGTGTTTACAGTTAACACATTTTGTACTTGTAATTAATAATTTCGATACTGATAAACTAATTGAAGACACATAACATAGTAAGTACAAACACATAAATTGTTAATTGCAAGTATAGAATATGTTAACTACATTTAACATGTTATCTGTCTGCAGTTAACATATTTATATCTGCATTAACACATAAATTGTTAATTGCAAGTATAAAATATATTAACTACAGTTAACATGTTATCTGTCTGCAGTTAACATATTTTATATCTGTATTTAACATTTTATGTGTCTATATTTGTCATTTTATATATATGTCTGTAATTATCAGGTGATGTGCTTTTAATTTGTTTACATGTACAAAAATAGTTAACTTCTCCAAAAGGTTGAATTCTCAACTCCATGCCCCCCCCCCCCCCCCCCCAAACTAAAATTAGAGCATGGGTAGGATATAAATCATGGTGACCCAATGGCTCCTCAAACAATACCAAATACCGGCTAGGGTCCACAATGCAAGGTAAAAAAAAAAAAAAAAAAAATTGTTGCCCAATGGTATCCCTCCCGCCGATAACCAGGAGACTAATCCTCTGTCTCATCCCTACTGACAAGTACACTAACAGCACGTTTGGTTCATAGAATGAATTTTGAGAAATAGGAATGTTATTCCATAAGGAATGAAATAGGCAAGGAATAGAATATGAATTATATTCTATTGTTTGGTTCGCGGAAGGAATAGACTTAGGAATTATATTACAGTGTTTGGTTGGTTTAAAGGAATAGAATGGAATATGTTTCAAAAGACATAATACCTTTATAAAAATATGGGTGGTGGCGGTAGGGTATTTTTCGATAGTACAGTACTAAAGCTACCCCTGTAAAGGGAATAGCTCATTCCCGACCTATTCCATGAACCAAACACGCCATAAGTGGTAGGGGACTAGCCAAAATGGTTTGCTCCATTCACATGAGTGGGGATTGAACCTCCAACTTTATGCTTAAGGAACGAGGTGCTAACCACCGACGCTAACCATGTTGGTTCACAATGGGAAGGTAAAGTTGGTTCATCTATAATTTTGACAAGTTTAAAGCTTATAAGTTGACAATCTAATAATTAATATATTGATAATAATATATACTTACCGTCAGTATCGCGGGTTTGTGATTCAAGAATCTTTTAACGAAAATTTCGACGGCGTTGATGAGCGGTGGGAGGGTGGAACTCTCAGTCTTGACGAATTGAATTTCCCATTTTGACTGAAATGCAGGGCTCTGGTCATGAATATAGTGGTGGTGTTCCAATAACTCGGGGATACCGGCTCCTCGTACCACTTCTTATCGTTCATATAAATGTAGAAAACTCGGGTTTGGTTCTGTGGCAACCTCATTACCTCAGCGAAATGCATGTACACATAATAATTGGTTGTCAAGTCTTCGGGATCCAAGATAATGTCAATACTTTCCCTCCCGTTTCCTTATTTGAGATGGCTGTTTTCCATGACGTTGGAAGGCACTTCGAATACGTTCTTAGGTATTCCCTGCCCTGGGCTTGGGTGGGATTGGGGTTAATGTTATAACGGGTCCCGTTTTGAGGAGCAGGATATGGGTACCACACCCGATCTCTGATATCATCTGGGTACCTACCAAACCAATCATCCAATTAACATACTTTTCACTTGCAGATCATCACAATTCAGTTCTGCTAACCCAATGTTGTATCAGCCTCAACCATAACAAAAAATACAATTTTTAGTAATTTGGTCCCTGAGTTATAATGATAGTGGAGGACTCAAATTTCGAATTATGACGGTTTTATCCCACTTTTAGTCCATTCGTTTTAGGGATGGCAATGTGCCCTGCCCCCGACGGGGATCCCCGATCCCCACCCCGACTGAGACGGATATGAAAAAAAAAATTGAAAAACGGGAATATGTGTGATTCCCCGCCGGGAATGGGGATACACCTCCCCCCGCCCCATCCCCAAATAATTTTATATATATATTGTATACTGCCTCTGCCACTTATATTAGTTATGTAAAAATATGATTACATATATTAATACTACACTGTACTGCTAGGTGTGTGTGTGTATGTATGTATGTATGTATGTATGTATGATGTATGTATGTATGTATGTATGTATGTATGTATGTATGTACTGTATATATATATATATATATATATATATATAGTACATATATATATATTAGGAATTAAATTTTTAAAATTTTTATTATTAAATTTAAAAATTATAATTATTTAACATTTTGACGGGGAAAAGGGGAATCCCCGTCCCCGCTTAATTCTCCGCGGGGACGAGAATGGCGAGTATTTTCAATGTCTCCGTCGAGGACGGGGATGGGGATGGGCACGAGGTCGCGGGGACGGGGACGGGGAGTATAATTGCCATCCCTAATCAGTTATGACTTATGAGCGAAGTGACGCATTTGGTCTTTTACCGTTAAAACAGACGGAAAAATTTAAAAAATATTTAAATTTGAGGGGTAAAGTAGAAAATTCACATTTTATTCAATTTCTTATATTGAAACCACTTTTGCAACATTATTTTCAACTTCCTAGCATTTTATTTCAAGGTTCTATCAATTCAATAATCTTCGTATGACTTGTTAGTAATCTGAGTCTCGTATAAGGAACCTGTGACTCGGTTCAAACAAGAGAACAGTTGATCATTGTCTTCAAGCATGTAAACACAACCATCAGATTTCGATTTCCCTTTACTAAACATAATGGTAATTAAACCATAACTTTTGAAATACAAGAAGATATCAAATTTCTCAGTTATTTTTATGACACAATTCACAAGGGAGTAACTTGAGATTTCTAGGTAAAATTCTTCCGTAAGCTCTGCAGTAACTTAATCGAGAATCCTATATCCTAACAATATATGAAACCTATATTATATTATAGCTATACAATATTATATACTATTATATAGCGTACTACTATTTATATATTATATATATCATATATATACTATACGGTACTATATATAGTAATACTAATAAGAACACTTATAACACCCACCAATTTACCTGTTTATTCTTATTACAGTAATACATAACTAATCGGTTATATTATAATATCATGCACCCTCCTCCTGCTAATTATTAAAACTAGAGATAAATCAAGATTAGCAACCTAAAAACTCATGTTATGAAATTCTAAAAAACTTTTTGTTAAAACTATCTAAAAATCAACAAGTTATTTGAATAGTTATGCATACTGTGAATAAATTCCTCTACATATTAAAAAAATCTAAGTTAAATTTCCTATTTTGAAAGTCGAATCATCTATTTATCATTAAAATACTAAACTGGAGAAATAATCATCAATTATTAATGTTATCTCAAAAGATATGGTTAAATTACCTTTGATATACAGCTATAAATGAATTTAAACAATACTAAATTTGATAAATAGATTAAGATAGTTGTCGTATTCAACTGCTAGAATTTGAAGATATCTAATTTGATCAAGCTATCTCTTTGTTTAGTTTCTAAGTGCTTTAACGTTTGTAATCTTATTAGACGGGTCAGGTATATCACCTTATACCAGTATCATATACTAATAAACAGATGCTTATTAAAAACTTCTTTTGAGAATTAGACCAATCTTGACAACTAAGAGGTTAAGACAGTGGAATAAATCGTTTAAGTGACGAGTAATTTTTTTTATAGAAAGAAGGATAATAAATGTGAATTTTCTACTTTACCCCTTCAATTTTAAATATTTTTTAATTTCCGTCAGTTTTACGGTTGGGGATCAAATGTGTCACTTCGTTCATAACTGAGAGATTAAAAATGGATACGGTCATAACTCCGTGACTGAGTAGGAACTTGGTATAACTCAGGGACTAATGATGCAATTTTTCCTTTTTAATATATTAAAATTATATTATTTGGTGTATTGAATGTGCATTATACAAAATAATATAAAACTTTCAGTACTCAGAGTAATGTACTTTTTTCCTGAATATATAATGGACATTTTTAATATAATAAAAAAGTACCATTATTTGTGTATTGAATGGTAACATTATACTTGATAGTACGGTCCACACAGTAATAATTGAATATTGTAGGCAAATATTTATCGTGGCCACTGACGTAGGTACTCTAGATTTTAGTTTCATTTTCCATTCAAAAATTTCATTATAGCATAACTAAAGTATCATTTTAATTACACTACAGTTTATTATTGACAATAATATAGCCATGATTGGATGAGACTCTGTCTTTAATTTCATTTACACACACTAGTTTTCATTATAACAACATAAAATATCATTTAAATTCTACTACAGTCAGTGTTGAAAAAATTTCGCCTAGGCACTGGCCGGCCGCCTAGCGTATTACTATAATTGGTGGTCTAGGTGAAGTAAAATACACGAGCCCCTAGGCGCAGATTAAGCACCTCTCGGGCACCCGAGGAGCGTTTATTAATTTTTTTCAACCATGACTACAGTTCCATTTGACGACCATGGACACCATGGTTTGATTATTTGGAAATACTATTTACTTTATTAAAGGTAGTTTATGTTACTTTATTACAATAGTACTATGTTTCATTCTTAAATATTTAATGTAGCTCAAAGAGCTAATACCCCACCACCGAAGTTCGATCATGTGACATTTCTTTCAAAGGAAGTCACAGAGGGTGTCATCTAAGCACAAAGTGCTTAACCTCCAGTTTGGATTTTGATTTCTAAAAATATATAAAATTGGTTTTGGAAAAAAATTTAATTATGAAATTATATTATTTGATTTAAAGTTGTTATACAATTTTTTAAAAAGAAAAAATGTGTTGAAAGTTGACTTAGACGGAGTAACAATTGTCAGTTGATTATTATTATTATTATTATTATTATTATTATTATTATATTATCTATATTATTATTATTTAACAAATAATATCTTTAGCCCTAAATAGAAAAGGATAATTTTTTGATTTTAAGTTAAATATTAAAAATTAAATTATTTTGAGAAATTAATAATTTTCCAGGTTCAATCTAACTGAGATTAGATTCTTCAAGATGTATTGAAACAGAGGGAGTACTGGAGTAGGTTTTTTTAAAATGGAATACTAAGAACGCGACAATACAGGTATGACCCAGCTGCAGGAACAAGCATATTATCATAAAATAGCGAAAGCCAAAAAGTACTAGACTAATAATACTAGGATCCAAATCAGTACGTATAACCCCTATCCCGCAAATCTGTTGAACAACAAACTGGTAAGTGGCATGAAGAAAGAAACCAGTGGTTCGATCCTGGTATTTAAATCAAGAGTGAAAGACATTACAACTTTAGCATGAGAGTATGGAAGACGTAATATACATGGTAAAGGTATAGCAGCGGAGTTGCCTGATAGGGAAGAATAAATAAGTTGAAGGGGGAGAGACACCAGCTGTCATAAGTTAAGGTCCAGATACGGGATACTGATGTGTTTGCATCAGAGTAGCACGAGAAGATGTGAACCAAGTAAGAAGTAAGTTAAAGCGCTATTATCCGGACACTTACCCTGTACTAACATTGTGTCGATGTAACTTTTTATTTTCTCCTTTTTTGCTGGTAAAATAATTGCCCTTCATTTAGTGCATAGATACCCAAGTAAGTCACAAACATTAGTGCAAAATGCACCTAAAACTACATGTGTTCAATACCATGAATTCGTAAAATTAATATTAACCACAACTACACAGAAGATTAATCCAAAAGACAAGCACACCGCACCGTATACCCTAGAATGTCGTCTTGCCAATGCTCAAAACGTCCAAACTCAACTTAGTGGTGATTTACCGGCGAGGTACAGTCCGTGACATAACCACGCGCGGGAACGTATATATGTATTCAATTATAATGCTGTTACTGTGAGTCCACAATCTGGACCTTCAAATATGCGGACTCTATAGGCACAAACACTTGCGGGCATGCTTAAACGGACCATCGTTAATGCTCGTGGTGGCCCTCAGTCCAGGCCTCATTTGGAGGTCCAGACTAGATCAACATCATAATTTTATCAATTCTAATCCCGTCGACGATAGATTAACGAGCTGTCCTCGTCGAGCCACGAACTGTCTCTGAATATGGCAGCCACGGCGTTCGACTTACTTTGATCAGGACATGTTCAAACGGTGGGTGTAATTGGTTTCTTGTAAATTTTTACCATTTACCTTAAACAGTTTTTATTATTATTTAGTTATTAACTAAAAATATAAACATACAGGTAACACCTGTATATCTTTAACCTTGTAAAATAAAGGTCAATGGAAACTACCAATTTAACTCAAAAATCACAGTTCTAACACAATGTGGATGAGAATACTAATAAAACGATCTTAATTTAGGTTTGGTGAAATGATGCAGTTCGCTAGTACCATACTCACACCCGCATGAAATACATAATTTGAATCACATGTGCATAAAATTAAAAAGATGGGATTCTATCTTGTTAGGATATTAGTATATCTAATTAAGATACTTGATCCTTTACATAGTTGTTTCCGGTCTCGTAAAGACAGCAACGATCCTCTTTAAATATAACCGCGCGGAGAGCATTGGGGCAATAGTGGCGGCCTCGTTCAGTTGGCGCAGGCTCAGAAAGAAAGAATGTCCGAAACTGAAAGGCGTCGCCAGTATTCCCCGATTCACATAGGCAAAACATGCTATATACTAAATTGTCACATAGAGGAGCAGGCACTGGTGTCAGTGGATCTCTTTTAACCTTAGAACGACATCTACATTAAGGGACCTAATTCAATATTTCTACCAGTATCCCTATACAGCCTAAACACTACGCAAGGGTAATTAAGTCGACTGGGGATCGCAGTTGCTGCCCCATACATTCCGTATCAGAAATAAACTGGCTCTGAAAACCAGTCACCCTCCTTCCCTTTCGCGCTGGCGAGTCAATTACAGATATGATACAAGTCTTACGACGATCCTTATGGGAGCATATGCGGAAGATGTCCAGAGTGGCTTGCCAAGGGCGTTAATAGGATTATAATGAATAGATGATAGCCACTGTTTATCAAAAATATGAGCCTAAGTATGCACGATAATGCACAGATATCTATATATGAAAGCCGCTACTATACTGGCTGTAATAAAGATAAGATTGTCTGCCCGCAGGTGTGTTAGTAAAAGTTCCTTCACGCAAACTACCGCAGTCTAATGCTTATCATGAACTCACCATGAGCCTAGACTGCGCACATAACGTCAATAGATCATTGTGAATTCAATAGAAATCAGCTAGTGAGATCAGAAGAAGAAATCGGATAACTAGGTAATATTGTTATAATAGTAGGTAGTTGTTCGAATATAACGAATTAATAATCGGTGATGAAACAAATACATAAGACTGCAGAATCTGGCCCGTTGACGACCATTTGTGAGAGCAAAACAAGAAAGCAGCAGTAATTCCGATACTACTCGAACATAGGCTTGCATTACTGGCTTGTCCATTACTTTCAGCTTCCTGCAGCTTAATTAACTTGTTTCTACACCCATGTATATAGATGGATAATTGGGTGTGAGTAGACTATGTACTATAAAGTCTTCTTTCTTCTTCTTTTTTTTTTTTCTTTTTTTTTTTCTGAATTTTAAATTTAGTTAATTATGGACAATCAAAATGCCTAAATATCTTGGTGGGGTAAGTTTTAAATGTCTTGTGTGTGTTCTCATATGAGAACAATTCCTTCTTGAAAAATTAAAGTGAGCATTGATCTCAACATTCACTCACCAGGTTTTAGTAAAAATAGTAAAAAAAGATGTGTTAATTTTATAATTATTACAAAATTTAAAATTTTTAATATTATAAAACTAACTCACCTTTTTTTTTTCAGGTGCGATTGTCATTCCCATATGTGCTGTTGTGCAATTAAATTTGAGTCATTGATCTTACCTAAATCAACGTCTAGGATTTACCGTGATTAAAAAATCGCATGATGGCAATTTGATTTTTGCCTGAATCAACGTCTAGGATTAACCGTGATGGCAATTTGATTTATGCTTAAGGTTAGTGTTTTTGTACTGTGTGTCTTAAGGTATTTCAGGTTGAAAACTTAAGTGCGTCGATCTAAAGTTTTAGGTGCTTGATTTTACTTCTTAAGGTGTGTAGTTTGTGTGCTTAAGGTGCGTCAGTCCTTAAAAATTAAGGTGCATGCATCGGCCTAGGGCGTTAGCTGCGTGGTTTTCCTTCTTAAGGTGCGTTGTTTTCATTCTTAAGGTACGTAATTTGTATGCTTAAGGTGCGTCAGTGTGTTGAAACTTGTGTTGTATGCTTAAGGTATGTTTTGTTTGTGTGCTTAAGTTGCGTGGTTTGTGTTCTTAAGGTGTTTTGTTTGTGTGCTTAAGTTGGCGTGTTTGTGTAACTCCAGGGTACGTCTTTTTTAGTTAATCGTACAACCGCATGAGAAAATTATAGCACGCACTTCAACCTTCCATATAATATATATATATTATATATATATTATATATATATATATTAATAACATTAATAAGTGTGAATGGATGTTATACCCGTTCATCTTAATGTCCATTTTTTGCCATTTAAGTTTTTTGATACATTATCTATAAAAGTTTGTACTATACAATATTTTGGACAAATATACTCCTACGCAGTTATACTTCCGTTATCTTTTTCACTATTGTTACTATGGCACACGGCTGCATCTACGCATGATATTTCTTATCATCTTCAATAATAATAATAAATAATAATAGATACATAATACAATAATAATATCATACACATTATATATTGGAGTTATATGTTAGTTATTTCCTAAAATTAAATGAAAAATGTTTACATTATTGATTATTATTTTATTATTATTATTATTATTATTTTATTATTATTAATTTACATAATTTAAACATCTAAAATCTTAAATAAATTTAAATTTTAATATTGCGGCACCTATGTTTTGCGCATCGGCGCATAAAAAATAATTGTATATTATAATTACTAAGATATATGATATATATATAGTATACTATATATATATATATATATATAGTACATATATATATATATATAATTCATTAATAATAATTGTTGTTGTTGTTTACACATACATAACATTTAATATAAAGACCATTTATTGTTTTTCTATTCCTTAAACTAATCAAGAGTTAATGTCATTTTTTTTTGTTTTAGATTTATAGTTGTGATTCCATTTTAGTCCTTTTTTTTAATTCAGAATATCATTCATTGGTCCTAGTATTATCGTGACATTATTATTTTTTGGTCCTATGTCAACAAACTTGTTTAAATGGGGTTAAATTCGAGGACATTTCGATCTATTTAGTGCTATGTATTAATTCATTTTTTTGTCATAAATTCATATGTGTCATTTCACTTATCGTCCCATTTTTTTTCTTCAAAATATCTCTATTTGTCGATCCTAACATTATTGTGGCATGAAATATGTCAACTACTGATAAACAGGATAATATATGTCGACCGCTAAGAAGCAGGATAGAAATATATGTAGACTGTTAGAAGCGGGGATAGAAATATGTTGACCACTGAGAAGTGATATAATAAATATGTCAACCGCTGAGAAGCAAGATAATAATATATCGAAAGCTGAGAAGAGGGGTAGAAATATGTGGACCGCAGAGAAACAGGATAATAATATGTTGATCGCTAAGAAACAGGGTAGAAATTAAATATGTCGACCACTGAGAAGCAGTATAGAAATATGACCAACCGCTGAGAAATAGAATAGAAATATGTCTACCGCTGAGAAGCGAGATTATGCATTGACCATGATTTTTTTTCTCTCTTTGTTTTTTTCCTATTGCAAACTAGGCTACGTACCTTGCCCTGCAGGCCCGTGCGGAGATGCGTACGAGCCGGCTGTTACGCCTTACGGGTACTGTACGAGATGCGAACTGCTACCCTACTTTATAGGCCCCTTTTTTTTTCAGATGCATGCTGGCTTGTGTACCTTTCCCTGTAAACCCAAGTGAAGATGTGCACACCGGGATGAGGGTCGCGCCCTACAAATCCGGGTGAAGATGCATACGGGTCGCTTACTACGCCTTGCAGGCACTATATAAGAGATGCTGGCCGCTTACCTTGCTTTGCAGGCCTATACTTTTTTTTCTCCTCCTTGATACTGTAGTTGTGGTGAAATAAAACTGCAGTTTATATAAAATAAAACTGAATAATATTCCACATATTTGAGTGTATATTGTGCAATGAAGCTGTAGTTATATCGAAATGATCATGTAGTTGTGTTCTAATGAAACTATAGTGTATATAAAATTAAATTAAATAACATTTTCACATATTTGAATGTATAAATATCGAATGAAATTGTAATTATATCGAAATGAAACTGTATTTGTGTTGAACTGAAACTGCAGTGTATACAAAATGAAATTGAATAATATAGTTATTTTTTTTGTGGAACGACGCGAAACGAGTACCGTTTCTTTTCATTAAACAAAACAATGTCATTTTGAAGCTTGGTGCATAATCGATTATGCACCGCGGTGCACGATATAATTTGCCTGGCACATGAGGCCATGAGCCCATTATATTTGTAGCTTTCAGCCCATTATAGTCTATGGTATAATAATTGCATGGTGCACACGGTTGCAAAAATCACGTCGTTTTTACGTCCGACTTTAAAAAAAAAAGTTTCGATTGCCGTTAATGACGTTATGTTGTGCATAATTTGAACTATATAGTTCATTCATTCTGGATATATAGTTCATTCATTCTGGATAATTTGCGCTAATAATTTATTATACCATAGACTATAGTCCATATTATAAGATGAATCACTTATTTAAAATATATTTTAATAAATTAAATGTTCATATTTAGTACATTGAATGTTTTTTTTTTTTTTTTTGGAAGATTCATTATTTTGGTACTGAAAGTTTATTATTTGGTAGTTACCAAACAATGAATCTTTTAGTATATAAATCATAAACATTCAATATATTAAAAATTAACATTTACTTATAGTTTACATATAATTTGCCGACTTAACGAGTCTTACAAAGCAATGACTAATTTTTATATCTTAGACTAGAGTCCAATTTGCATTATGGACCCTGATCTAAAATAATATTCACATTATGTCCATCTTTGTGTCTATTGCAATTAATATAATAATTACACTTAACATATATTATATATCTAACTGCTATTAACATATTATGTACCTTCAATTTATTAATAAATAAATAATATATTAATTGCAAACACATAATTTAGAATTTTTCAATGCAAGATATGCACTGGTACATAGTATAATTTCCCGTCAACGACGTTTAGAGGCAACGAGTCCACTTGCTTCGAAAGAGATGGTAATGTACCATCCAAGTGGACCAAGTCGTGAGTTTTTGTCAGGTTCTACAAATTGATTCAAATAATTTTTTTGAATGCCATTGATTCAAATAATTGATTGTCCAGACCCAAGACTTTTTTGCTTTTTAATTTTTTTTTTTTTTCAAAGACTCTTAAATCATCAATCCATACCAAGTCAAGTTGGCAGGACGATGGTCCACACAACAGTGTGAACCATGGTCCAAAATAATCTGTTTCATGAAAAGAAACAGTAATCATTTTGCGTAATTAGTTCAGTTTGTATAACATATT
>VALG01007989.1:4866-23368 GCA_009835305.1 Ipomoea purpurea | reverse complement strand
AAGCTTACTTACGAGGCTAGCTATTTCATCGACATACTAATTATATGGTGTAGATGTAATACTCATACAATTACCTGGTCTATACCTAATTTATAACCCCCCAACATGGTCATTGAATCTTGATTAATTCCACATGCGTCGATCCATATATGCCATTCGCTTGTTTTTCCAGTGGACCCCCGGCCTCCTTGGATCGAACCCGCCGGCTTCCCTCGTTCACATTTTTCCGTGCGTAGGCATGCCGCGCCTCGTCTTTCCCCCTTGTTGGCCTCCTCTGTTTTGCTGCACCCGCGGTTTCTGTCTCTCGTGGCTCCTCTGTTATTCGGTCCAACTATTGACAACTTCTTTGCATCTTTCTACCATTGCCAGACTTAGTGTGTTCCTTTCTTTCTTTCCTTCATTTCCTTGGCCACTTTCTAGTCTGTCGCGCTCTTCTTTGTTCCGCCTTCCCTTGACCTCAGCCCTCCCCTTTCTCTGGGAGTTCAACTTTAGTCTTCATTCGACCCCCGTCTTGATATCATCCCTTTGTTTTTTGCCCCTCCTCCTTCCTTTTTCCCTTCCGTTCTTTACCTCAGCGTTCTTTGATACCCCCGCGTCCCCCCCCTGGCTAATGCCCTTCGCGGGGCTTGTATTCCTCATTTCATGGACTCTCTCCCCCTCCCCCCATCTTTTTCTGTCGGTGTCTCGCCCCCGCTATTATCCCCACTTACCTTGCTTTGCTTGCACACCTGCCCTGTTAAGTCTTCCCCCCTCGTCCTGCTGTGCTCCGTCTGCCTCCCTGGTGCTCGGATGCCCCCCCGTCGTTTTACGTCTCCCTTCCCCCATCCCCTTACCTTGCCTCCTTCCCTCATCCTTTCTCCCTCCCTCCTTTTCTCCCTCCATCCGCATTCCCTCATTCCCACCCTATTTCCTCCTCTCACTCCAGCTTTGCTCCTCCCCTTACTCCTTCTCCTTCATCCGCCTTCCTCCCCTCCACCTCCTATTACACACTCTCACTCCCGATGGCCTCCCACCCTCCTAAACTTCATCACTACTCCTCCCCTTGCATCCTCAACCTCTCTCATTTTCCTACCCTGATCTCTCCCGAACTTGCCTCCCACTACATCCATCCCGTCGCTCCCCCTCCAGCTTGCCTCTCCCTCCACCCTTGTCCACATACTCCGCCACTTCTGGCTGCCATCACTCCAACCACCCTGCAACAACTCAACTGTTGGTTTTGGGACTCTAACAATGCTTTTCAACCACCTCTCGGAGCGCGTTTTGCATCCCACGATGTAGTTTTTGCCTCCGTCTGCCCTGCTGGTCTCTGATGCACTCCTCCTTTGGTCTTCCCCACCCCTCGGCTCTCATCACCCTGCATTCGTCCGTCCCTTCCCGCTCTTACTCTCCTTGTTCTTCTCATCACCACCCCCTTCTTAATTCCATCTTCTCATCCTCTCACTTTTTCTTTTTTTTTTTATTTCTCCTTCATCCTCCCCACTCTCTATCAATTCCTCCTTTGACTTTTTTTCCACCCCATTCCACTTGATCATCTTGGATTTACGTCCGCCGTGACTCACCTGGCATGGTATCCTTGCTCCATCGACAAGTCACATCTTTTTTCTTATTGTATTTTCTTTCCTGCATCTTAGCTCTTCTGCTCCTGCATCCTTTTCCCTCTGTTTCCCTGTTCTCCAACTCTTCCCGCCCCACCACATACTCCTTTTCTTTTCCCATTCTCAATTTTTCTCTGCCCCCTTCTTGGAGTCTCCTGCACATCTCTTTGCCTCTTGTGTCCTTGTGTTCGCCGGCTTCGCTTCCTGGTTTCGTCAGCGTCTTTCCCCGCCTCCGGTTCCGCACTCGGGCCGACACCATGCGCGCTTCTGTTCCCGTGCACGATTCTTTGTCACCGCCTCGCTTTCTATCCTGTTTCGTGTCTGCTGCCCATGCGTTCTCGTGCTTTCCATCTCCCCCTTGCTCTCTCGATCGGGTGTGGGGTCCTTGGGGTTAGCGCTTCCCCCTTTTGGCCCGTCCTTGCCTCCTTGCACATACTGTACACACACATCTGTTTCCTTTTATGTTTACTTTTAATTCTCTTCATTTCACGGTCCTTTTCACGTTACTGCAGGCAGGTGTGTGTGTGTTGTGTATTCTCTCTTTTTTTTTCTTTGGCTTTTTTGCTTTTTACCTTGTGGAAGGCTGTTTCCGGACGTGGGCCTTCTCTTTTGGATTATTTTGCTCTTTTCCGCATTGTGCCCGGTGTTCAGCATGGCTTCTCTTGGACGCTTTTTTTTCATTTTTCTTTTTTTTCTGGGCTTCTCTTGTCTTCGTTCTCTCTCTGCTTCCCTGCGCTCGCTCTCATGCACTTCCTCTGGGCGAGTCCTCATGTACTCTGAGCCCCGGCTGGAGCCTGCGAGTACTCTTCGGCAGTGCTCTTGTGCCATTGATGGCGTCTTCGCCCGCACCCGCACACGCTGGGGTGTGTTGCGTGAAGGGCCCTTCTTCATTCTCTCCTATGAGTCCCTTGGTCACATGATTCTCGCTCACGTTTCGCGCTCCCGCTTCCTCGCTTGCGCATCGCTTCTCCGATCTCGCGCTCGGATCCTCGCTCATGTGGGGCGTGCTACCGTGCTCTAGCGATTCAACTTCCCCCTCCACGGCTTGAGTTGCCGATCTCCGAGATTGACGCCTGCCCCCTCCCGCTTGGGTTTGTCGGGAGATTCCTGCCACGTCTTACCGCCAGAGCTTGGTTATACTGCGTGTCTCGGCCTTCTGTGCTCGTACCCGATCACCCACGCGGGCCCGTTTTTCCCCTGACTTCCTCGGGCTCACTGGTTGTTGTTGGTTTGCGTTCCGTCACCCTCCCCTAAACATTCATTCCTCCCCGACGTCGTTCTTCGCGCTCGCGTTTGGTTGGCTTTGGTTCCCCTTCATTCTCTGCCTTGTTTTTCCCTCCGCGTTCATTTTGTCCGGCCGCTTTCCTGTTCTCGCCTCGGTTCCCACCGCTGCAACCGAGAGTCTTTCGCGGCGGGACCTTCGGAAGTACCGATTGGTTCCCGATGGATCTGCGCTTTCCCACCAGCATTAGCTACATGGGGCGTTTTCCTTCCGCTCGTTTCCGCCCTGGCGCCCCGAGCGGATGGGCCTCGGGGGCCCGCCGACCCCTATGGCACGGGACTGGCCTTTGCTCGCGACGGCTAGTGCGCCACATTAGCTCATGGGAGCTTTCCTTTCGCCCGTTTCTTCCCTGAGACCCCTGCGCCCGGGGCGTTAGGCGCCAAGGTCTTCCCTACCCGCGCCCGGGCGTCTTTGCCCGGCGCGCTTTTCGTGCTCTGTCGTCCGCGTCCGAGGCCTCACGCTACCGGCTTGGCCGGTTCGCCTCCTGCCCATTTCACTGCAATCGAGCGTCCGCCAAGCGGAGCACCCATGGCCCGCCGGTCTCCTCCGCCACCGAGCACGTCCCTTTATTCTTTGGCTCCGACCACGCTTTTAGTCAGGGCTCCCTCGTCAAGACCACAGTCCTATCACTACCTCCCCTCACACTCTTCGCGCCGTGCTTGTGCCGTTCACCATACTATACTTTGTTGACGTCTCCCCACTCCTCCATTGCTACTTTATTCCATTTGTCCGCCCTTCTTCGCGTTTCGGTTCACTCCTTGTGCCCTCACTTCACTTCCCCTTTTCCATCCCCTTGGCCTCATCTGCTTATTGCCCCACACCCCGCGTCCACAGCTGCGCTGATTTGGTTGCATCTTAACAATTCAACTGGTCTCACTCCCGACCACCCCACGCTCTGGGACTTGGTGCTTCTCCTCTTACCCTTGTTGCTCTGCCTTCCCTTTTTCCCTGACGGCATCTTCCGTGTCGCACTGACCTCTCTTCCCTCTCAAACTCTGCCTTTCAGTGTTAGCGCGAGCCTTCCCATCTCCATTCGCCCTTCTTACCTTTCCCCCTAGTGCCTTCTCCTCCCCGCCTGCTTTTTTTTCACACCCTCACCCATTATCTTCCTCTCTCTCATCTACTATCTCCTTCTGTCTCCTACTCTCACGATCCTCCCCCTGCTACCTTAAATGACTTCCTCCCGGCCTTTGCTCGGTTGGTGTCTATTCTTCTGAACGATCCCCCCTGGTCTCCTATACGCACCCTCTCATCTTCTCGTCCTCTGGGTCTTGCTTTCATTTCCCTCCACATTTCCTCCGCCCGCACTTCCTCCAGCTTAAAGTGACCATTGGCATTTTCTGGCTTTTTTCTTTTTATCCCCTCCCCTAACCTTTTGTGGCCCCCTCTCCACTTTGCTGGCTGCAACAGAATACCAACACTCAAACTGCTGTTTTAACCCATATACTGTCAACTTAACAACGTTACATTAATAACAATAATTTAAATCATACTTTCATATTAATGGTACAAAACACAAATCGCCTAAACCAAACCTTTGCGGTTTTCATATAATCATTCTTAATAATTGGAATTCTGAAGCATCTCTTATGCATGGCTATTAAACATCAACTATTAGGCATCCTCAAGTTGAGGATTTTACTCAGTTTTGCTGGCCCAACATTCCCGCTCATGCATGCAACTATCTCACTCAATCACAAAATACTTCTTCTCCCTTATTTTAAGTTTTTCAAACAACTTTTGTGGACACTACTTTACTATATGATTAATTATTTTCTTATTATCATCATTATAAATTATAATTAACAATTATTATTTTATTATATTAAATTACATACATTAAAATAATTTTATAATTATAAATTTTACAATTGTTAATATTTTACTTGTAAATTTAATACAATATCCAAAAATCAAAAATTAAAATAACTAAATAGTAAAAAAAAAAAAAAAAAAGAATAAGAATAGCTGGCGGTTGGCGCTTAAAACATACAAAATATTAAATTTCACATGCTTAAAAAAGAACAGAGCTTCATTGAGCGCCCAAGTAGTGGTCCCACTCACCCGTGAATTGCGCTGAACTGTTTCCTCTTTTTCTCCTGCAAAATCTTATGTTTTGCAGGAGAAAGAACTCCTTAAAATTTAGATGTCTCATTAGTTCAAAATCTTGCTTTTAGATTTTCACTGTTCCAAAATTCATCTAAAATGTGCTATTGGAGATGCCCTTAGCCATTCTACTCCTACTATCATTTTCAAGAAAAATAGAAAGAAAAAAAAATGGGACCTCTTTACAGTCATCTAAAGCTAGTTGTGATAGTTTTTGCAATGATAGTGTTCTTGTTCTATCATCATCGGCGTTTTGCCAGGACGCATAAGCGGTGTGTAGAGAGCCAAAGAATGGCGGTGGGCGCAGCTTCGACGAGATGTTATCGATCATCCATCGCCCTCTGCTCCATTTTATGACCAGTCTATGGACGAAAGTGATGAAATGGGATATGGGCGAGGATTGTTGTTCTTGGAATGGTGTAACGTGTGACCATGCTGGTTTGTTCACTGGACTTGACCTGAGTTCAGTATGCTTTCAGGCCATATTTCTTCCATTTTCAAGCTTCAACATCTCCAAAGTCTCAATCTTGCTCGCAATAATTTCCGGTTGAGTCCGATTCGTCAGGGTTCGAGAAACTAAGGAATTTTAACTCATCTTAATCTCTCGTATTCCTGTTTCTCCGACCAGGTTCCTGAGGGGATTTCGAAGCTGACGAGGTTAGTGTCGCTTGATCTTTCCACGATGTCATTTTGTGAATTGCCACCGACGTTTAATGCCCCGGACTCCGACCGGATGTTTGCTTTTTGAAGAGCTCCATCGTCTCAGGCTGGAAAAACCAAATCTTGAATCTTTTTTCAGGAATTTGAGTGCTTTGAAAGTGGTTTATCTTGATTATGTAGACCTGTCTGCTCAAGGGTCTAACTGGTCTCAAGCTTTGTCTTCTGCACTCCCTAATCTTGAGGTTTTGAGTCTGTCCCATTGTCGTCTCAATGGTCCTATCCATCCTTCATTTGGAGGGCTAAAATCTCTGTCTTATTTGTGGCTAGACAACAACAATCTGTCTTCTGAGGTTCCTGCTTGTTGGAGAATTTTGTGAACTTGGGAAGTCTCAATCTGGCTTCTTGTCAGCTGTATGGAGATTTCCCAGAAAACATCTTTCTCCTTCCAAACCTGCAAGAATTGATATTTCAACAAATGACCTTTTGAATGGCCAGTTTCCAGGAGTTTCCGAAGAACAGCTCTTTGCAATATTTGGCACTTTATCTAACAAACTTTCATGAGAGTTGCCCAAGTCCATTGGGAATCTTCAATTTCTGGAAAGTTTGTTGATTTATACTTGCAATTTCTCAGGTTTCCTTCCACCATCACTTGCCAACCTCACTAGAATTTTTGAGTTGGATATTAGTTACAACAAATTCACTGGTTTTTTACCCCCATTTCATAGTGGAAGTGTGCCAAATCTCTCAGACCTTCGCGTGTCGTTCAATCTTCTCACCGGTGGAATTCACTCTTCTGTTTTCACACTGCCTTCTCTGAAAACCTTGTACCTTAATGATAACAAATTCAGTGGTGAACTCGACGAGGTCTCTGATGCATCCTCCTCAGTCTTGGAGACTTTGAATTTGAATGGCAATCACTTGAGCGGGGTGGTACCTGCAACAATCTTTGAGCTCCCAAACCTTATTCGTCTATCATTGGCGTCTAACAACTTTAGTGGTAGTGTGAAAATGGAGATGTTGCAGAACCTCAAAAACTTGACAAGTTTAGATCTTTCCAGCAACAGTTTGACAGTTGAAACTGATGACAAAAGCTTTGATTTGCCTCAACTAGAAGAATTGCATTTACGGAAATGCAATTTATCTGAGGTCCCAATTTTCCTGAAGAGCCAAGTTCAACTTATAACCCTGAATCTTTCAGATAATCACATCCAAGGTTATGTTCCTGATTGGTTGGGGAACAACATTCTCACTGAGCTGGATCTTTCTCATAATCCAGTTGATTTTCTTGAACTGGGAAATGGTTCATTTGCAAGTCTGGGGAAACTGGTGATGCGCTCTTGTAATATGTTTAAGTTCCCGAGTTCTTGAAAGGCCTTGATTCCTTATGGTTTCTTGACCTTTCTGATAACAAGATAGATGGCAGACACCAAGCTGGATATGGAAGAATTCACTGCAGTATGTGAATGTTTCTCACAATTTGTTATCTGTCATTGCTGAGTTTCATTCAAATGTTTCTTTGAATAATTTGGAAACTCTTGATCTCGTGGCAATCTTCTCCAAGGATCTCTTCCCGTGGGACTGTGCAAACTGAGCAACTTATCCATTCTTGATGCCTCACGCAATAATTTGAGTGGCATGATCCCAGACTGCCTGGTCAGGATTTCAACTTTGTCTGTGTTGAACTTGCAAGGCAACAAATACCATCAAATGCTTCTAATTTTGCATCAGCAGCCAGTCTTCGCTCTCTGAATCTCAATGGAAACCGCTTGAAAGGGAAGCTGCCAAGATCTCTGGCCAACTGCAGAATGCTGGAGGTTCTTGATTTAGGGAACAATTTGATAGCTGATACATTCCCATTTTGGCTAGAAAAACTCCCAGCACTCAAAGTTCTTGTCTTGCGAAACAACAATTTGTATGGTCCGGTGGAGAAGCATCCCGGGGCAAAGTTTGTGCTACCAAGCTTAGGTATAATTGATTTATCTTCCAACAGGCTCACAGGGGAGCTGTCCAGGGAATTCCTGCAGAGCTTGAGTGCAATGGTTATGGTTGGGGAAATGAATCAGTGCCCAAGGTCATTGGACGGTATGAATACTATCAAGATTCAGTGACCATCATGAACAAAGGAAATGAGATGGAGCTTGTTAGGATATTGACTATCTTTGTGTCCTTAGATTTGTCAAACAACAGGTTTCAAGGTAAGGTCCCGGCTATAATTGGGGAACTGAAATTGTTGATTGTGCTTAACCTATCTCAAAATGCCTTTGATGGAGGGATCCCTCCATCAATGCAAGAGTTGTCTCAGCTAGAATCTCTAGATCTCTCAGAAACAAATTCTCAGGTGTAATTCCTCTACAGCTACTATTTGACTTTCTTGGAAGTGCTGGATTTGTCCTACAACCAATTGGCCGGTCGCATTCCTTTGGGAAACCAGTTCAACACTTTCGAGAATAGTTCCTACAAAGGAAATGCTGGATTATGTGGAACTCCACTCTCAAGGAAATGTGGTAGTTTAGATGTTGGCAATACTTTGGAACCATCACAAGGTGATGAGAGCTCTGAAACTGAAGCCATGTTTGATTGGAAATTTGCAGGTGCTGGATTTGGGTTTGGAGTAGTAGCTGGATTGACAATTGGGTTCACATCTTGGCAGATTATATTGTCCAGTGGCTTGTAAGGGACAAGAAAAAGTCGAGAAAGAACAAGTAAAAGAATGAGTAATATTACATGTACTCTCACTTTTTACTTCAGGGTTGATTGATTTAGAACAAAAAGTCAGTTTTTATTAATTTCCTTCTGTTTTCAATAAAATCTAGACATGTTATAATGTGTGAACTGAATAAACATACACTATAAGGAGGTAAATTAGTTAACAACTCAAACTAAGAAGGTCAATAGGACGCTCTGCTGAAAATTTGTAATTTTGTGATTACTAAATCACAGTTTGACCAACTTGGTTGGAGTTGCCACTTGCTTATCATTTTTACTAGAAGAAAACAAGGTAATCAGTTCCCACAAAGAAGATAAAAATAAATTAGCTGTTCTGCAATTACATTGCCCAAGGTTGTACTTGTGGCTTGTTCATATCTGCTGTTTTAGAATCTCTGTTCAGCTGAAAGGAAAACACTCTTACAAAGTGGAAACAGGCACCTAAATGAGAACTAGAACAGCAGGGATTAAATAGTTACAATTTACAGTGCTCTTCTCTTCTGCACAGCAACACATCTCAAGTGCCCATCTGAGATGTTGCACCCTAGCACATTTACTAGGTAGTGGGTGAACCTAAATGTCTTGTTGTCTGTCAGAATAACTTAACATACTATCAATACAATCTATATGCTGCCTAAGTCCTATAAGTAAACAATAATGTCCATTCTGTGACTGTATCATTATTTAGTATCATGCTCTATAACAAGTAGCTCCATACCTGCCAATCTTTCACTTGAAGACACACAATTGGCTATTTAACACCATTCTTCAGCAACACTTTTGAATTACCCGCCCTCGTGATAACCTTCGATATGATCAAAATGACAGCATCATGCTGGAGCAAACCCTTTTTTGACGAGCACATCATAAACCCTGTCCACCTTGCTTGGATCGACATTAAAGAACCATGTCATCACTTTTCTTTGTGATATTGCCACTTAAAATGCCTGTAGACAGGGTTTCCAGAATGTTTAGATAATGTGTAGGCAAAATTCTGATCTCACCACACAGCTGTTTCTCCTGCATGTCAGTCAGGGAATTCATAGTCAGAATCTCCAAAATGAAGAGTATAAAGAGGGTAAGGTAGAGATTAAGGTTCTCAATTAACCACTAATAACATAATAGAACAAGTTAGTGAAAACTGAAAGCTGTCCTTACAGATTCAGAGAGTAAATCAGCACCAATAAATCCACTAACATCCCAATTGTCTACAGCATTTCCAACAAAATGCTCTGAAGGGGTTGATGAAAAGTCCTTTCCACTAGAATCTAATACAACAGGCCCTCTAACACCTCCTCGGGGGCTGCTGTCATGTTCTTCTTTAATACTGTTAGCCCTCTTTGAACATATTTGCCATTCGCGGCAGTCTGCATACTATCCTTCACTCTACGGGTATTCTCTTCCACTTCCCTTTTTCTCTTCTGCTCAACATATCTTTCAGCTCAGCAGAAGTTCAGGCAACGCAGAGCTCGTGCTTTCTGGCCAAGGATCATATCATAGAAGTTTTATTTCACAAGCTTATTAACAGAAATATGCAGCATAATGTCACATATACACAATATTTTGTGGTAGCCATTTGAAGCCAGGGTACTTTTAACATATGACCAGTTAAAACAATTCATGTAAAGACAGTTAAAACAAAATTTACACAATGTGAGAAGTGAGACTGCCAAGTAAATCTGATAGGCATATAATAGAAAAAGAAGAATTTTTTGTATGCCCTTGGCAGAGTCTTTCCAAAGAGTTAGCATTGTCCTTAGTAACCAGAACTTTCAAACCGGTAATACAGCTTCAAGATAAAAGTTAGGGTAAAAAGGGAAAACTCTCTAGAATATGATGTAAACATTACGCAGTGAATCCAACCTGAAGATCTTGTATTCTTCTCAAGATACGATGTTCCTCAATAACACTCCTTAGTAACACCTCATGCTCTTCTTTTGAATGAAATCTCATAAACACCCTGTACCCACGACATATTCTTTTTCTTCTGGGGTGAGGTCCTTTTCAAAAGGGTCAGGATAAAGTAAATTTCTTCCCAAGATAAAGTCCTTCCTGCGTTTCCTTTCATCAAGCCTGCAAATCAAAAACAAATAAGTAAATAAATGAAATTAGCCATGCAAACAGAAGTTTTTTTTAAAAAAAATGAAGGGATATATGGTCTAGTTCCACTCATATTTTCCATAATAACAAATGTTATAATTTAATAATTATAGAACTTATATCAAATCTAATGTGGAAATTTATTTACCATGTTGCTGTTCATTATATATTTATTGCTTCTATCATCCTATTAACTTCCTACTAACAAATTTCACGCATATTTGTCTATCTGTATAGCGTATACCACATTGAGTTTGTTCTGGTGTGTGCACACGTGCATGTGTATAAAGGTGCCAATAACTTTCTGTTGGATACTGCAGTAAAAGAAAATTTCTATTAGCATTTATCTCAAAATTTAGCATGGAACTAAGAATTTAATTAGAAGTTAGAGATAATCATAAATTTGGCCAACATCAATTCCAGATTAGCAAAATCCCTTCCAAAATCCAAAATAATTAACCCTAAAAGTAAGTTCAAAAAAATTTACACATTTGTGGGGCCCAATTTGCTCATACAATGCATGGTCTTGAAATCACATCACCAGATAGCAAGTGAGGAAATGCATCAGGATAAGGAAACAGTCCAAATGACAAAACTGGATTTCAAAAGTTCCTCATACAACATAATAGCATAAATATTAGGAAAGAGAGTGCTAAATAATGCATTTGATACAACCATCTTCAGTAAGAGAGTATGGAGATAATGCATTTGATACAACCATCTTCAGTATGAGAGTATGGGAGCCCATACTTGTGGAAATCATGAGTACTTGATAAATATCGAAAGGAGTTGCAAAAGATAATGGAGTAAGAAGTGATGCTGTCTTTGAAATACACAGGAGGAAGATGAATAATTTACTCATAAAGAAACAATGCAGGTTTACCTCTTCAAATATATATGCAGCACTCGAAGTTTCAGTTCACGTTCAGCATCTGTATCTGTATCCTTAAATTCCATATCTGCCAATAACTGCTCAGCATCATTATCATATTCAATTTCAAACTCCTGTCTCTTGAAATTATAACCACTCAGTTCTGTTATAGAAGGCCCTTCATCTCCTGAAGTCCTAGGCTTCTTCTCTCCAACACTCCTGTCTGCATGAGAATCTGGTAGTACAACTAAAGATATTACATTTGAAATTTCCTTCAAACAGAAAATAAAAAAATTCTCTAACAGATAGGGTGAGACTATGTGGCTAGGGGTTTGAATATTTAGGGCTTTGCCAGATCTGAACATTTTGGCGAAATACTGCTTGTTTGCTAGCATCAAACCAAAAATATGTGGCTAGGGAAACTACAGAAGCATTCATCAGCGTTTATATATATATATATATATATATATATATATATATATATATATATATGTGTGTGTGTGTGTGTGTGTGTGTCTGTGTATAGCATAAATACAAACTTATAAATTCTACAACTGCACATCTACTTTGAAATAAATAGGCTTAGTCTTGATGATTGGATTCCAAAATAATTCCCAGTAGAATACAACATTGGAAGTAATTGGTTAATTCAAGTAGAAATATTCAAAATTAAAATATCAATATCTCCAACTCCGCTACGATTTCTTTTTGTGTCTCATGTTTCAATCCCTGAACATGCATGGATACACAAATCACAAAAGAAGTATGCTACAGAAGCTATACCCCCACCCCCCAAACAAAAAATAAAACTAAAAGCAGAATATCTTATATTCCATTAGCAGTTCCACTTCTGTATTTTTTACAGAAATTACAAAACAACTATGTTAATCAGATTTCAGATGTAATGCCCCAAAACAGTACACCTCAGACACGAATTCAAGGAATGAGCAGTTCATACTTCTAGTTTAATGCCATCATGGCCATCCTTACTAGGGCCCATGCTGGATAACCTTTTACCAGCACCTGTTGGAGCACCACCAGGGACCACATCCGCTATGGAAACAAAATTATGTCAACACGGGATAACAGGCACAAAACACCAAAGAATGGATTCAGACAATTTCCACTTCAGTAAGCATTATAATAAAATGACAATGTTCAGTATAAAATTAGGCATTATTTTTAGTTATTACAAGAGATAGGTCTTATTCATACTGGAGCTAATCACTCTCTAAATAGTTGTTCTTTCTGTGCATACATACTAACATAAATTGTGAATACATAATTAAACTATGAAATGATCAACCACATGTCATGGTTGTTAAATCCTGACACCATAAAGCCTATTTTCTTTGCATATGTAGATCCTCTGTCATCATCACTATTAGAATTACTTCAACCAGCATCTTTAATATTTTCCCTTTTTAGTTTTTATTAGCTTAGGAGACACAAATAAGACTTTCAAGTTAAAACAATTGCTGTACCAGACGCTAAGCAAGATGAGGCACGTCCTGTTGAGCTTCTTTTCTTTGATCTTCATCCTAATCACACAAGTCCAAAAGGAAAATCAAGATAAAACTATTTGCCTTAAAGGTAGAGGCAGTAAAGAATCCATGCGTACTTGACTCTGCCCAAGAATGGAGTCTCTCTTTCACATTAACATCTCCAACAGCAGTATAACCTAAAAAATTCAAAGCCAAATCACACTTAAAACTATAAAGGATACTAAGCTCTCAACACGAAATAAGACTGTCAACATTGGGATAACCAAAGAGGCAAAGATTGATGGTTATTTTCTTGTTTGTTAGGGTTGGGGAGAGAGAAAGGGTGGGGATTTGGAAAGGGGATTATGAAATTAGAAAAATACACTTTCATCAGTTTCATGTTTTATAAAAATGAAAACCTAGGACCTCAATAAACCAGCTTAGGAGTCATTAAGAGACTGATACATGACCACCTATTAGAAGTGTAAGTCAAGCTTTTACTTACACAACATAAAGAAAAGTAAAAGATACTTAATGATACACTGGATTTTTAGAAAACAACCTCTCATTCATACTGTTCAATCAAATCTTAATTTGAAAAAGCTAAACTTAAATCAACTAGAATAATGGCAAACAAACCTTTTTTAAGTTCACCCAGCTCCTTGGCCATGGCTAGGAGTTCTTCTCTATTCTTTCCCATAACATGAGACATATCCTAGTGAAATAGAGTATGATGCAGGCATAATTGTCACTTCCGATTGAAGCATTTAAACATTGTATTGCTGAAATGCTAAAAGTACAACATACCGGAAGAGGGAAGCATGGAGAGTTCATATATATAGCATTATAGTGGTCAACACACTGCTGTTTACTTTTTGTTCCAACATGTTCTGAAAACATCACTCCAATTCCCTAATCCATGCATTTCTATACCCTGTGTAGGAAAGGATGAATGGGGGAGAGACAATTAAGGTCGAGATAAAATGGAAAATGGACTCTTCATCCTTCAGAGATCAATTTCTACAAAGTGCAGATTGATTAAATAATAATAAATAATAATAATAATAATAATAAATAATAATAATAATAATAATAATAATATAATAATAATAATAATAATAATAATAATAAACAAAACTATTAATAGATCTAAGCATCTCTGAAGAAACAGAGTTCTGATTTTTTTTTTCAACTCCATTTTAAAGTCTACCTCTAGAAGTAGTATCTCCTCATCGGCACTCCAGTCAGGACATATGAGTTGGAAAAGACAAGTTATCCTATTAAAAGGAAAATTCGTAAAAATAAGCAAGGACTTCATAAGAAAAAAGAATGTGTAGAAAAGAGTGAACTGGGAAAAAAAAAAAAAAAAAAAGATAATGTGCCAATGAGAAAAAGAGGGGGATAAAAAATGTGGATGCATAATAAAAATAAAATAATAATGGTAATAGTAATAATGTAAAAAGGATACATAATAAGATTTTCATTAAGATTATTTACCATGACCCTATATGGATGATTGCTTTTGTGAGGCTGTACTTCTGCTCCAACAGAAAAGCATTCAATGCAGAGGTCAAAATCAGAGCATACTGCACATTTAATACGGATCTTCCCGGAGATGTCTTTGTTGCAGTAATTACAGTGGTATGAAGCCTTTTTCCCATCACTCAAACCTTGACCTTTTTTATAATGTAATGAAAAAAAATGAATGAGCCGCTTGTAAAGGAAAAAAATAAGTTACTGAAAACTGCAAAGAATGAATTGGCTGACAAGATCACAAAATGTAGCAGAATAAGGCACAGAAATATTTCTGCATAACTTTGAGTGGATAAAATAAAATTACTCTATTCTTTTGCTTTTGCTATGGCCAAAGTAGATGGTAATCATGGTATGGACTTGTCACATAAAGGAAGGGATTTTTATATTAAAGACACTGCCATTACCTTTGTATAACTCTTTGCTTCTTATTACCACTGGAACCAGAAAGGAATTTCATTTGGTAAATAGTTATATGAAAGGGAGACCAAACCTGCTGTTCCAGTTTCCAAACTCTCCACATTTTGGGCAGTCCGTTTCCTCTTTGAGCGACTGAAGATTACAAGGGGAGAGGAGAATGCATACATTACACCAGAGTAAAATCATTATAACTTTATTGCATACAGGAAAAAAAATGCATAGCAACTATTTTTGCAGAGTGACATAATGACATTCTCTTCTCCTTAACTACACCCAACACCTTTCCTTGTCTTCTTTTTCCGAATTATATAGAAGCATGGATACTTTTAAGTTAATAATCAGCCCAATACAACAGCTGTGAGCACCTAGCAGCTTATGGAAATGAAACTCAGAAACTCTATCTTCAGTCTCATTCAAAAAGTGATTTCCAGGGAAAGGTTCATTCATCCAAAATACTTAACAAATCTAAGCAGAAAGCAAGATCATTGTAACAAAGCATGCTACAAAACCTTCAAGAGACCGCTAGTTCTCTCAAGCTGCACAAAATGCAACATTTCTCAATATAACTATATAACTTGTTCCTTTGCATCTTCATCCAATATAACCAAGTTGGCACTTATGCAAAAGGCTAAAGCTCACAGCTTAGAAAACTAGTTCTGGTGCTTCAGAATGCTTGTTGATTTCTTAAATTACACAAATTTTAATTTTTTAAATTTTTGTATTTTTATATTGAGCTGGACTTTTCTTCCTAAGGTCTCATCTTTCATTCTATATGATAAGATATATTTGAATTCGAAAAATTACAAATTTATTATATTTTTTGCTTTCCACTGCTCTTTGTTTACTCTTAATCTGGATTTGCATATTAAATTCGAACAAGCTTCAAAAATAAAATGGAATTGCAAATTTGGAAAACGGACCTCTGGCTGGGATCATCATCGGCGGAGTGAGGTACAGCTCGCGAACGACCCATCTGAGCTCAACTAGAGCCCGATTCCAATTCCGGGCTCGATGTTGGAAAACGAAAGTTCTCGTTGGGCGGCGGAGTTGAGAATCCCCTAAGTGTCCGGACTATTTTCCGGGGCCGACAGGTGATAATTCGGGGCGGGTTTGTGTGGAAGATCCGAATTTGAGATGATTGTGTCCCTTGATCGAGGTCATACACTACACAGGTATCTCTCGTTTGGGGCTGGGGATTAAAATACGTCAAATTAAACAACACACAGAGACGACGGACATTTACTGTAAAATTAATGAGATGAAACAACAACCTGAGACGAGATTCCACGATGTTTTGCGTTGCGCTAAGAGAGTAGTTGAGAATGGGATGTCCTCTCTCGCATTGGTTACAAGCTCTTGGACTTGATTTGTTTCCTGCTTTTCTGCTTACAATTTTTCGACACTTTTTTTAATATAAAACCTTTGTTTGATTCTGCCTGACTTTTGCAATTGCTAATTTTTCAGGCAGCCTGCTACTGCTATGTTTTTCTTCAAATTATTCTACTCGCCTCCATTGTGTTGTCAAAATCTTGTTTTTATTTTTCCCAAAAATAATGGTTGATTAGGTAAAGTATTATCCTAGTATATAAAAGTCACACGTTTAGATGTATATACTTCATAGTTTTGTTGTGTACTTATGTTTATTAATTTGTTAACTATTGTTGAAATATATGTTCGGTGAAAAATAATTGGGAGAAGTTAACGGTTGCATTTACTCTTTTGGGACTAGACATGCATATACGGTATACTAAGGGTGATAAAGTATATACGGGTGGCTCTACGGTACCGTACATGTGTCTAGGCTTGAGTTCGGGATCAATCAACAGTGGGCCGAGCAGCTCCGGTCAAGTTTAGAGTCAAAAGTCCCCCTCATCGTCATAAATGCTGGTATTTATAGAGGGTGAGAGGGCAAGATCTGGGATCTCGGCATGCCGGCCGCGTGGATGACCGGCTGTCATGCACCCGCAGGCACTTTGCCCAAGGAATACCACCACGTGGCGCGGGTCTTCTGCCACTACTTCATAGGACTCCATCCTGACCGAGGCGGTCGGGTAGTTTTCGTGCCGTAATCGGGCAAGACTGGTCGGTATCGAACGGAGGCTACGTATCCTACAGGTCCCGACCGATAGGGCGTACATACTGTGGGTATTAGTCTACCAAAGGGCATATATATATATATATATATATATATATATAATTATATATATATATATATATATATATAAGAGATAGGATTATATATCTCTAAGATACCACGTTACTTGGTATCCCAACCAACCAATTTAAAATAGGATATAATTTACTCGTGGGATAGGAGATAGCTAGGATGGTATATCTTCAATAAGGATGCTATGACTCTCATGTGATTTACAAATTATTAAACAATAATATAATACACATCTTGTATTGTCATTCAAAAATAAAGATCGCATGTGGTAATGAAAGACAAGACAATTAATGTTTGATGGACCATAAAATTCATTAAATGATAATACAGTGTGTGATGCTATTAACTAATTTTTGATGTTCCTATAGTGTCTATTATATTAAATGACTAATAACAAAACTAATGAAATAGAAGTAAGTGCATCTATGAAAATGAAATAGCTAATAACAAGACAATCAAATGGGGACAAATTAAAGGGAACAATGAAATTACTTGCATGATCTCAACATTTGTATTTGGTAGCAGTACAGTGGTGTTGTGATTAAAAGACATGTTTGACTTGTTAACATGAAACAACAAAGTACACTTAGCTTGATTGATCACATATATGTCTACATACACAGTACGAAGAAACGATTGAGGATATATCATATATGGAGGTGAATATACATATACAATTATATTTGAAGGTATAAGCGGAGTTTGCGGGTCGTCTTCCACCTTTCCACTTTTTCATTGTATGTTTTGGTGTTATCCAATTCCTCTCAGCTGGAAAGGAATCGGCAGCTGTTTCATATGCATCCAACAAACACCGTCCAACACAGTACCCAACAATTAACCTTGTATGGGTATTACCAATAAATGTGACACCTAAGCTTTATATTAATGTAATGTGAAACTAACAAGTGACATAAATATAAGCTTAATTATTGCAAGCTAGCTAGCTTTGACTCGTGCGTGGTTTAATTTGTTATGACTTTCATAAACACTTGTCATGTGTCCTGTTAGGATTAGTGGGATTGGTTCGTTGATAAATGTGTTAATAATATTTGGAGTTTAACTCTAATCTTATATGTGTGTTGTAAAGAGTTATATAAGTATCAAATTTTTCTTCAAATAAGAGTCAAATTTTGCGAACACAACTTAAAACAAATTTGGATTAGTCTCAAATGTTAGGCAAGAATACATAATCGCATACTTGGTACAATATATTATATAAATATTGTAGGTAAATAGACAGGATATAACCTTCCACCATAGTTGCCAGCGGCGGAGTCAGGATTTTTCTTTAGTGGGGGCAAAGAAGCAAAGGAAAAATAAATTCAAAAATGTTTAAATACAAAGTTCAAAGATGGTTAAAATACAAAATACTTTATAAATTACAATACAAGGTTTATGATCAATTACGGGATAATACTCCTATACGCTCCCTCATATTTTGAAATCGTTGTAAAACTGCTTCATTTGAAACTTGATCAAAAATATATTTTTCAACATACAACACTAAGGCAATTATTTCAACATACAGAAAATTGATGATAAAATTCAAAAACACAACAACAGTGATTGTAAAAACAT
>VALG01007988.1:0-25440 GCA_009835305.1 Ipomoea purpurea | reverse complement strand
TGTAGAATGTTAGGAATATCAAGATTAAAAACAAGCTAATGCCTGGTATCGTTTTTGAAGATGTTTCTCCAACTATTTATAAATATATAATGGACTGTTAGGAGAACTTACTGGAAGTTTTTCCCCCCTGGGGCTCAAAAAGTCTTTTCAACATATAGAAACTTATCTCTGATATAGATATAATTGATATGCATTCTTAATTAAAATTGATTTGTATTGGTTCGTCATAGTTATTTTACATATATTTTTTATATACAATAAATAGTTATGGTTATGGTATTAAGTAGATAGAATAATTAATTAACATAAATACAATTGTTTATCTGTAATATTATTAATATGATATTATGTACCATATTGTTAGTTGTGAACGGCTGCAATAAACTGTGCATATTATAATAATATATATATTAATTATAATTTCTAGCACACTTTATTGGCATATATAATAAAGATTTTAGGAATGGTAAGCTCGTGTATGTTTATGTTGAAATCATTTTCAATTGCACAAAAATTCCTATATTTTAGGGGGATAATCTCCAGAGTTGCGGAATAATCCCAATGTTGGGTATAACAGAAGTCTTTCACAAATCTCATTTTTCCAATTAACATTCATTATAAAACTAAAGTAATTAATTTATTATACTCATCTTACTACCTAATATTAATATTTTAGCTTTTTTCCCTTTGGTAAGGAATATTTTGCTTTGTCCATGATACATTTTTTGCTTTCTCATATAATTCCGTGAATTATATACAATTCTATTTATCCGACTAATAGTTTTTATAGGTGTTTTGTAGTACTATATTAAACCAAGAATAAAAATATATAGCGTTTAGCGCATGAGCGTTATGTTGTGGATCAATGTGGATCCTGTATCCTCAAGGTGACTTTACGATTTCTATTTTGTGTAAGACTCTGCATCTATTGATATAATGGTCGTCATATTTCAGAGACCAAATTCATATCTTATCAAACCACATTATAAGTATATCATGAGCTATGCAACTTGTTTTCCTCGTCATCTGGAAAAGACTTTTAAACATATCCCTTAGCATATCTTAAATTTTTTTATTTCTATATATATTAGCAGTACACACTTCATAATATTAACAGTTATAAATTTGATGCAGATTGAGAATTTAAGTGAATTCTTATTTACGATCTGTTTTAGGCTATAATATATCTCTTCTACCAATTTTATTATATGCTGCCTTTTTATTTACTCTGATTGGTAATATATTGTAGTTTTGTGACCGTGTCAATTAGGTAAATTTATGTATAAATTTTGACTTTATCATATTCCAATATTAAGCTTTCAGTGAAATCATATGTATTTTACGATACATTTCTTTATTACGTACTATGGAAGTCCTTCTGTTGGTTTCAAAAATAAAAAAGAAGCAAACGTAAAGCCATGGTCATAAGAATCGTACATTTTCTGTTGTTGACTGCGTGAATAAATTTGTGATAAATGGGCCCACCATTCAAGTCTGGTTATTCATTCTAAAAATAGTGCATTCTTTCTTTCCCTGCATCCGTCGCCTCGCATCACTGTTCTCTGACACGGACACCGAGATACGCGGCGGGAGAGGCACAAAATCGAAGGAATCCCGCATTTTGAGGCAATAAAACTAGCTCAAATTTTCGATTGTTTTCCGTTTCTATCTTCCTTTGGAGCCATGTTTTCTAACCAGTAAACTCAAATCCGTTGATTTCTACAGGTTAAACATTCGCAACCCTCGATTTTTAATGCGACTGTTTTTTTTTTTGTTTTTTTGTTTTGTTTTTTGTTTTTGTTTTTTTTTTGTTTGCATTTGTTAATTAGTTCGTCGAGTTGTTTTGTTCGGCATTTGGTTCTTGGTACATGGTTGTGGAATTCCGATTTGATTTTCCTATGTTCTATGGTGTTTGTTTCATAGCTCATAGCGAGTTAGCGAGTTTTGTGATGCTCTCGTTTGCTATGCATTTGATTTTTCACGACTTCCATGGACTAAGGCTGGCCGAAGCTGTTAAATTCGTTTCTCGAATGTTAGCATGGCGAATCATGATTCTTCTTTCAATTCACGTTTGTTATGCGATATAAAATCCAATTAGAAATAGTACTGATCTAGCGATGGGTATGTTAAGATAGCTTTTTGTTTGTTTCTGTTTGATTGGTAAGAAGGGGGTAAAAATTGTTTAGTAATTTCATTTTTTTTTTGTTTTTTTTTTTTTGTTTTTTTTGTTTTTTGTTTTTGTTTTTTTTTTTTTTTTTTTTTGTTTAGTCTTATGTTTGAATCACCTGTGTCTATAATTGAATAACAGAAGGGGAATATAATATACTATTGGAGGAAGTATGATGACTATTTGTGAGAAAAAAATAAAATTGCACAGAGGAATTTGAGTAAATGCACATTCTTTCAGTCTCCAAGTCAGCCTTTGGCATTTACTGATATTTCCCTACAATAGAGCCGATATTAATCTTTTAAATATAAGTTTTTATAGAGCAGGTATTGATCTTTTAATAATCAGAGTTTTTCCGAAATATCTTCATAAGTTTGCAAAGCCTCTTAACCTTATTAGTGAGAGAGGAATGGGCATTTCCAGCTGTGAAGAAGAAAGAAAAGGTCTGGGTTATATACTGGGTCACGACAGTGCATGACGACATTAATGTGCTGGAGTTGGTTCTGTGCATTTCTTCTTGCAGAAACTTGGGAATTTTATATGGCAGAAGGAATGGCCTCTGAAGGCGCAGCTGTTAAAACCCCTAGAACATAAATTCCTATTTTTAATTATTCCATGGCCTAAACTAATGGTTCTTGCTTTGAAACAAATTACTTTAAATTGGATAACTTTTATTACACAGAAACATACAGAGTAACTAGTAAAATAATTTGAGATGGAGTCTGATTTGGGAGGCATCTTCTTCCTATCAAAAGAAGGTCGTGTACCAACAGCTACGGTTCCATCAATCCATCACTGTTTCTTTTTCTCAGCGTGAACCCTGCTGTTCAATGCTGAAACAAGATGAAGAATGAGACTAGCATGAGGCCACTAATGAGTTTATAGTTAGATAAAGTCTTCTTTGTTTGTTTGCTTACTTGTTCCATTACTTACATGCATAAAAAAAAGTTGTTTGTGTCCAATATTGCATCCTCACATGGGTATGTTTATCTCTTGGCACAGAAAATTATAGACTGTCAAATAGGAGTCTAACATATTAACTTATTCCGTTACAGGAAGATTCCCAGAGATCTGACTGAGGCATCATTATCTGGTGCTGGGTTGTCCATTATAGCAGCCTTTGCATGGTGTTTTTGTTTGGAATGGTAGAGTCTAACCTTTTATTTAGTGCGTGAACCTTTCTTTCTTTTACATAGATGTGGTAGAAGTTTATAATTATTTATGACTGTTTTAGTGCAATATTCATTAAGTTTCAAATGGATATGCTATGGCCTCACTCTAGCAATATCATGTTTTATTGTTATAGTACATACCTATTGCATGAAAAAAAGAAATCCAAATGCACTCATGTCTTCATCTTTACAGGAATTAAATAATTACTTGACAGTGAGCACCACAACTTCAATTGTCGTTGACAAGAGTTCTGATGGAGATTTCTTGCGAATTGATTTTAATTTAGGTATATTGGAGTTTCTTTGTTGTTCAAAGAATGCTTGTACATTTTCTTTCTTTGTTTGTTTCTTCTCTCTTTCTCTCTCTTAACCATTACTTATAGGAAAAGGTGATTCGTTGAAAAGATTGGTATCTATCTTTGTCCAGCACGAAACTCTTCTTCATTGAACTGGGGAATTCAATCTATGTTTCCTAGATTTGCTGACCAATTATATTAGTCTCACATTTTGTTGAATTATGCTGCAGTTTTCCAGCACTGTCTTGTGAATTTGCATCTGTGGATGTGATTGATGTCTTGGAACAGTAAGTCTCAGAATCAGATACATGGACTTTCTCTCTGACTCTCTGTATCTTTTTTTTTTTTTTTTTTTTTTTTTCCTTTCATCAAAAGATGATTCTAGTAAAGCTGGTCAGTCAACTAGCTGCTCATTAAAATTTCACTCTAAACTTTAGCTCTACATTGCTTGTGAACATCCTTGGGGTAGATGCATGTTTTGGATTTTAATGAACTCAACATAATTGGCTATGAATTGTGAACCTCCTCAGTGTGGATGTATGTTTTGGAAAAAATTAATGAAAACATAATTGGCCATGAAATGATTGTCCAATAAATACATTGTGTAATTGGCTTCAAAAGTTAAAATTATCTTGCTCTGTTTTCTGATAGTTTTTATTTTATGGGGATACCCTTTCGATATAATTATGAATTATAAGTCTGACTGTTCCCTCTCCTCACCTCAGAATAGGTTGAATATTAAAAACAGTGCGTAAGTATTCCATAGATTCAAATTTGAGACATACTGGTTCTGAATTTCAATCTGGAGCAATTGTTGCTGTTAAGCATGATGAGGAAGTAGATGAAGAGTATGGTGAAGGTGCCTTTTCACTAAATGGCCGTACTTTGATAGAGTAGTTCATGAGTGAGTTGATCCATTTGAACCATGAACCTTCTGTTTCACTGCCTTGATACTTTTGATGTTACATCATCCGCTGATTCTAGTCATGTCTCTTTTTCAGATACCAATTCTAGTTGTAAATTTCTATGCCGTGGTGCTATTGGAGCAACCGTTTGGTACTTTTTTATTCACTTATGGCTCATGTTGATTAATTCCCATTTTTGCATATATATGGCATAGGTTAAACTACATGCCTTGATGTTGTGGAGGGCTTCATTTTAGAATTTTAATGTAAGGGGTATGCAATTGAGGGCTGACTAACAACTTTTGTTGTGTGTTTTTTTTTTTTTTTTGGTGGCTGGTATCTTGAAATATCAGAAACCTTCATGGGAAAAAGCAGCCACAATCATAAAAGAAAGGTCTAGTAGTTTCTTTTATAACAATGTCGAAAATAACTTTTGTGCTGGACTGCATTTCTCTTCTGAAATGGAGTTCTAGCATTTCCATGATACTATGCCCTTCAAATTCTCATTTGAACTTCATTTTTTGGCCTCTTAGGTATGATCCAGAGATGGATGGACGAATCCTTTTGGGAAAGGTTGATTGCACTGAAGAAGTTGATTTATGTAAAAGGTACTTCTGAATTGAACATTTGAACTGTTTTTTCTTTATTTGTTTGTTTCTTTCAAGGAATCTGTTCTTGCAGCTGTGCTCTCATATATTAGTCTTAATTTTGGTTATAGATTCTCAAATATTTATCCAATACAAAATCTTTTGTTTCCATTATCATTCATGACATTAGAAAAATATTCTTTTTGGCATCCTTCTTTCTCAAAGTTGGATGCATTTTTTGTTAGGTTTTTTATTCTTGGTATGATTTTATATATATATTTTTACCTTAACTTACTATTAGGCAGTGGTGCATAGTTTTGCAGTTTTTCAAGATTTATTGTCTTGCTGAATGGACTCATCTCTTAATTTTATGTTTTCAAGCTACTTTTTATGAGAAATTCTTAACTTTTTGAAGCTAGCTTAAGAACAGTATTATATTTCTTTACATTTTCATAATCTAATAATGTATTCTGTTCTCTAATGATATAGCTGCTGCTAAGACTTTGTTGGTTTTTGTGCTAACTGGCTTAGTCTTTAGACTTCCATTTTTTTGCGAACTTTGTAACTTTGTTAGTGCTTGCCTATTCATTTATCTACATCCTCTTGCTTACAATAACCAGTAATAAATATTCAGGAATCACATACAGGGGTATCCATCTATTCGCATCTTCAGGAAAGGGAGCGATCTTAAGTAAGTTTAGGGATGTATTTAATGTGCAATCTCCCTTTTGAAAAATTTTGCATAGTTGTGTATGGCAATATTTAGAACACTGCCTTGTTATTTGATATACTTGTCATTATAAGGAGTTATTGAGCATTTGAAAAATACAACCAGGTAAAAATGTATCCTGGAGAGGGGGATTTCATCCTGGCATTCTCAGCATAAGTATCAAAGCCTTCTATTGCAATATGTATTTGTTTCTGAATTGTAGATCCAAACTGGCAGAACTGATGATTTAGCTGAAGTTTTTTGGGGCTTTCCATCTCCAATGAAATTGAAGAGAAAGGATAACACTTTGAACTTTCTAGGCAGTGAAAAGGGGGATGCGTGAACTTAAATATGCTTAAATTGCTAGACTGAAAGAAGATTTTAAATTTATTAATTAACTTGTAGACAAATGCATTTAGTCGTAACAAATTTGTCTTCAATTTGTGCTGTATGCATCTCTGTTTACTTTTTTCTTTCTCTATGTGCTTCTGATACAGAGAGGATCATGGGCACCATGAGCATGAGTCATATTATGGTGATCGAGATACAGAGAGCCTGGTAAAGGTAAGAGCAAAGTTTGAATCTGATTTGACAAAGATCATTTGGAAGGAAGAAACAATACTTAATAGTTTGTATTGTATTGTATTTTTTTTTTTTTTAAAGGCGGGGTGGGGGTGCGTGGGGATTGAAGAGAAAGTGAGAGTGGAAGTTAAAATGTAAGACAGCATGTTGCCTTGCAAATGCTTGGCAACATTACATATTGAACTGTTGAAGTGTTTCTACAGTGATGGAGATGTATGTGAAACCTTAGTGGGTGTTTGGTTTGCGTTATGTGCTCAGAAATCTCACATTACCTATAGCAGATGTTATATGCTCTTGTTTGGTTTCTTGGAATCTGTGAGATTTCTGCGAATAGTTTTTGTAGTTCATTTTTTGTCATGTTCCCTGGAATTTCATTCCACCCCAATTCTTAGTTAAGTGAGATTCCTAAGAATGTGATTACTTGAAGCAGATGCACCCTTGGAGTGTTTCTCATGCAATATGCATATTGCCTATTATAGGAGAGGCATGCTGATACTTTCTTATTGCAGACAATGGAAGAACTGATTGCACTATTTCATTCGAGTCTCGAAGGGTTTGCTTCTGATGGCAAGTCTAACAAACGTGACAAATGGTACAAAGAGGCCCGCACCAGCAACTGGAGGCTGCAGAATTGAAGGTTTTGTACGTGTTAAGAAGGTGTGTTATTCATCAATGGTCATGAAAATGCAAATGTATATTTCTTATCTTAGTTAACCTTTTAAAGGGGCAAAAAGTGACACACTGGAGTCTGGAAACTATATTTTATCCAAAGGCTCAGATTTCAAGTCCCTTTGGATGACAGTTTACCCAACTCCACCACAACCACCCTCCTCTTTGCCCAAATAAAAATTAGTATAAATGCAGTTGAAATGTAGAGGGACAAACAGACACTTTGGAAGCTCATAGTTTGTGTTGGTCAGCATTGCTTTTTAGGATATTGTAGTCTTGTAGATGTTATATGGGGCTATTATCTCTGTGTCTCTTTGGATGTTTAGGTATGCTTTGAAAAAGATAAAAAATCACTGTCTTATTTTCTCCAGGTTCCCGGTAGCTTGTTATTTCAGCTCATTCAGGGGCTCATTCATTTGATGCTTCTCAGATGAACATGTCGCATGTAATTTCTCGTTTTTCATTTGGTAAGATGATAAGTCTAGGGAAATGAGTGATCTGAAGAGGTTGCTACCATACCTTGGTCAAGGTTATGACAAGCTGAGTGGCAAAACATACATTACTAATCCAAAGGATTCCAGTGAAAATGTTACCGTAAGCTTCCTACTTTTCTGTTTCATATCCTAATTGCTGGTTTTAGATTTTGTATCTACATTTGATAAGTGTTTCTTCCCTGAATTTTTTTGTGCCCAGTTCACTTTGAATAAAACTTGCATAAAATATTTTATGATTTATAATTTTATATTGTTCACTGAGCTGAAAAGCATGTATATAGTTGGATACGGTAAAACCTCTTATGTGATTCTAAAATATTGGATGATAAAAAGAAATGGAATGGAATGAAATGGAATTCTTTATTTGCTTGGTGTGACTGATGTTAACTTCATTTCATCTTTCGTTGTTTTATTTCATTTTTAATTAAACCTGGAGCTCGAAGCCTTGCTATATTTCTTGAACCCGACTGTCTTGCAGATTGAGCATTACATTCAAGTGGTGAAAACAGAGGTTATGACAAGATCCTATAAATTAGTGGAGGAGTACGAGTACACAGCTCATAGTAGTCTGGTTCACAATTTTGACCTACCTGTCGCAAAGTTTCATATCGTGCCATCAGCAATGCAGGTATTCCAAAACTCCAACCGCAAACATGTTAGAATTATTACAACCATTCTTGTTGAGCATATAATCATTAATGTGCAATCCAACTATCAGCTTAGGCTTTTAGTTGAGATGGAGCACATGCTTCAATTATTCTCTTTGTTTCCCTTGGTGTTGATGTCTTTGTTTGCAATCAGGTCATCATTAACGAAAATGCAAAATCCTTCTCGCACTTTCTTACAAATGTCTGCGCTATTATCGGGGGTGTTTTTACGGTTAGTTTTTTCTCTCTTCACCCTCCCTGCTGCACACCGTTCACCACCTTTTTATTTATTTATTTGTACATAATGGATTGGTATCTGTACCCTACGGAATAAGACCGATTTAGTTGACCCTGTATTGCTGATGCCTCTTTTGTTTCTCCTGCTGTTTGCAGGTAGCTGGTATATTGGATTCAATTCTGCAGAATACTATAAGACTGGTGCGAAAAGTTGAGCTAGGAAAGAATTTTTAATGTTCTCAAAGTTTATAACTATACAGACAACTCACTCTAGTTTCAACATATTACATTGTCAAATTACAATAAAAGTTGTAGAATATTTGTAGTACCCACATGGTTGGACTTGCAAATTAAAGCCATCCCCAGAAGGGGTTTTTTTCTTGAGTTTTTTCCTCAGGTAGAGGGGGGAGTTGATAGATTATATTTGCAGAGTGGGTTTCTCAAGTTGGATTATTTACAATTGAAACTAAACTAACAAATTTGTTCGAAATCCTAAGCTCAGCTGCTAACAATAAGGCTGAGAAAATTATATATATGGAGCGAAACACTGACACAAAAGGTTGTGTGAGGCCTATCACATGAAACATGTGTTATTTTTAGTAAAGGTTTTACATGTCTCATGTGAGATGCGTCTATTCAAAATCAACTGAAAAGTTTGGACATTAAAATAATTATTTTATTTCAGTTTAGGTCTTTTAATTATGATCATATAATAAAATCATGAGTTGAATTATTTTTAGCATCAATCAATTATTATAATTCGGTATAATTATCACAAGATATAAAGATTTAATATTAAATTATCAAATTTTAAATGTTTAATATAATTGTTATAATGTATACATGTTTTTTTTTTCCCATATAAATAAGAATATAAACCAATTTTGAATCAGAACAATGCTTCATTCCTCTCTTAATTTTATTTCATAAATATATACCACCTATGTGCAATATGATTGGTTTAATAATATATATATATATATATATAATATAATATATATATATATATATATATAATATATATAATATATATATATATATATATATAATTTTTTTTTAATGAGTAGATTTTTTACCTTTCAAACCAAATCGAGATGGATTCGGTCAATTGGAATAGTTAATATTATAAGTAGTTTATTGTCACTTTATCAAGAGGTAACGTCAAAAAATCAAAATAACAAATGTGGTTATAGGGCAGTACAACCGACCGGATAATTTAAATAGTAAGCCCAATGAAATAGGTCAAAGAGTTCAATATGTTAAAATCTGATCGTCTAACCAATTGGATGAGACTAATCAAACGAAAGAGACTTACACTTGCTAGACTACCCAATAGTTCAGACATCTAAGATGTTCCTGGTCAACCGCGTGGTCAAGATTAGTTGGGTAGAAATGCCTATACCCGATAAGTTGCAAGCTAACTGGGGGTTGTAGGTTGATGCGTCATTTGATAGGATTGTCGAGCATACCGATCATCCTTCCTTCTCTACCACATGAACATGTTATGTCGACCCCACTTGTCACAATCATCATTCTATTAGATTGGGCGTTAGTATAAATAGAATTCCTACACCTAATTGAATGGTTATCTATTTATCCTCTACACTTTGATAATTGACTGATTACCTGATCTTGTATATTTGTACTAACCTTCTGTCTCTTGTATTTAATCATACTATTTGGGACCTACCAAGTCCTTAGTTAATGAACACATTCTCATTTCCTAGTATCTTATATGGCAATGAAACTCTAGACCCTTATCCCTTGGCCTAATTTACGCTATCAATAAAGTAATCTATGGGGACCATTCAAATGGTTTCCTAATTTCTACCTCATCGGCCACCATTTTTCTTAGTCAATTAACCTAAAAAATTCAGTCATCTACACAATCATCCCTAGACATTCTATTATCTTTGGTCAAAGAGAACATATCATGTAATCAAGTATCAAGATTGTTAGAGAAACTCTTATGTAGTTAGTTAAAACCTCTTACGTACCCACCTGGTTAGAATTCCATATCAAGTTGGTTGAAACTTCTTACGTAGCTGGTCAGGCCATCTTACTAGTTGGTCAGAACTTTTTATTTGGCTAGTTGAATTTTTTTGCTCCCATGGTCATAACTCTTTTGGACCCATGATCAAAACTTTTACTCCCTAGAACTTTTATCCAACTGGTTGACACTTCCTATTCAATTAGTCAAAACTTTTTACTCAACTTGTTAAACCTTCTTATTAACTTGTTGAAAATGTTTGCTCCCATGAGCCAGGGTTGAGACTTTTTAACTCACATGGTATTATCTTTTTACTACCGTGGTAAAAACCTTTGAAGCCTTTTGTTCCAATGGTCATAACCTTTTACTCCATGGTAGAACCCTTTACCCTCATGGTTGGAATTTCGTATCCAGCAGGTTGTAACCTCTTACTCAATTGGTATGAGTGTATGACCTTCATATCCAGTTGGTCAAACTTTTTTATTCAATTGAGTAGAAATTTTCTTAATTGTGAGGAACACTTGTTATAGTTTTATCGGTTTTCACCTGAATGGCCAATGACCTTGTGCTTGACCGATAATTCTTCCCAATGAGGGATATTTATGTTCAGTTCCCTTTCGTGATTTTTACCTGAATGGTTGATGTACTCGTGTTTGGCAAGTACTTTGGCCTATGAGAGAGCACTTGCTTGGTTAGTGCTCTTGAGCTCCATTAGGATCTCAAAACTACATTTTCTCTTATACTTTTACAACTGGTCAAGTTACTAGGTGACTGAGCTGCTACACGACTAAAATTTTTCCAAGCTGCACGACTGAACAATAAGTACTCCTAATTGAGGCTATTAAAACAAATTCCCCAAAGGCATATGATACTTGGTCAATGTTTAACAAAATGATCAAAACGAGATTACCTAAGGTTAGTTATCTGGATTCCATGTCAGCAAAACAGGATTTACATGAATTTTCACATAAGCAAAAATGATGCAAACACCACTACCAACTATAATACAATCTCTAATTGAATGACCATTAGTGAAAGGGGCTTGAGAAGATGGTTGCCTGACTATCTCATCTACTTTCTTGTGTCGACAATTTTTGCACCATAGAAAGTAATATGGTTATGATGGAGTTATATGGTAGCCAAATTAATCTAATAAAGAGTAAGCCCAAATGCCCAATGGAATAGGCCCCATGAGTTCGATTCGTTAAGACCAACTTAACAATACTAACTAGGTGGAAGAGCCCTACACTTGCCAGACTACCCAAGTGTTTGATCCTCTTAGATGTTCTTAACCGATCAGGTTCTTAAGACTAGCTGTGCGAGAAAGCTTGCCCCTAATAGATTGTTAGGTTAGCTAGGAGTTGAAGGCTGACACACTATTTGGTAGGATTACTGAGCAAACTAATTGACTTCCCTTCTTCGTCAATAGGAACAAACCATGTCGACCTCACTTGCTACATATTAGTATTTCATCAGGCTGGACCTCAAGTATAAATATACCTCATTTATCTAACTGAAAGATCATCTTCTACACTTTCATTCAATTCGCCAAATTATTTTGGTCCACACTAAATTAACCTTGTACTCTAATGATCTCTAATTCACAGTTGACATCAGAGGGAGAGTCATTTGATGATCTAGAAAGATATAGGAGATTAGTTGGTAAGCTAAACTACCTGACTGTAACCCGTCCTAATAGCGCTTACTCAGTCAATATTGTAAGTTAGTTAATGACATCTCCAACTGTTGACCATTGGAGAGCTGTTGAACAAATCTTGAACTACTTGAAAGGGGCTCCGAGACGTGGAATTGTATATCAAAACCATGGACATATGAAGATTGAGTGTTTTGCAGATGCAGACAATGCAGGGTCTAAGGAGAATTGGAGATCTACTACCGGATTTTGTGTCTTCAATTCTTTGGTAGGAACTTGATCTCGTGGAAAAGCAAGAAGCAGAATGTTGTATCACGGTCGAGTGCAAAGTCAGAGTATAAAGCAATGGCACAAGCAACCTATGAAATCTTGTGGATATATCACATTCTGAATGAAATAGGATTCAAGGCTCCTATTCCTGCGAAGCTATGGTGTGACAATCAGGCGACTTTCCATATTGTAGCCAATCTTGTCTTCCATGAACGAATCAAGCACATTGAAGTTGATTGTCATTTCATCCGTGAAAAGATACAACAGGACTTAATCTCTACAGGGTTTGTGAATACATGAGAACAATTAGAAGATCTTTTGACAAAAGACATGAATAGACCTCGAGTAAATTACCTATGTAACAAGTTAGACATGGTGAATATCTATGCTTCAACTTGAGAAGAAGTGTTAAACATTATATAATAATAATATATTTAACATGATTTTTAGAATTCTGTGCATATTCTTAGAGATTTATTTCTGATCCTTACCTTAGTTAGTATGTATATTCTTAGAGTTCTTCATTTGGCATGTATATTATATTTCATTAATCTTCTCATATTCTAATCTCTCATCTCATAGCATTTTTCTTAACAATGATGTATGAGTGGAAGAGGTTGAACGAGTGAAGTTATCTAGTTTTCTCCCCTCAAGCCCTTCAAACGACCCTGGACTGTGTCAGCAAATTAAAGTTGACATTGACCAGACTAACTGCGTCTCGGATACGCTTAACCATTAGCGCGTCATCCAAAGTTTATTGAGTCTCCTACCCGCGAAAAGATGGTGGTCGTTGACTGTGGAGACGGTTAATGCTTTTGTGTTGGCACCTTCGCCACCTACTAACACCGCACCACCGCCACTGCCCATAAACTACCAACATCTTTATTGAGCTACCATCACTCTTTCACCATTACAAAAAGTAAAAATTAAAAGGAAAAAAGAGATCTTTTTTCTTTCTTTTTTTATTCAATATTCTCTTTGCTTTGGAAGGGTCTCTTGAATCTCTGTCAAGAAGCCTGCTGAACTGCCAACGAAGAGGCGCGGTGATCTGGGTCCCCCATTCTTGATTCTTCTTCTGATCTGGGCTCAGGAGCTGCAGCTAATTGCTGGGATTGGATTCTCTGTGTATTATTCTTCTTCTTGTAGATACTTTCAGTAATGTGGAAGGACCTTGGAGATTCTGCTACTGATTCATTCTATGAGGTCCGGCCTCAATGCACGGATGTCCCCAAAACCAAGTTTAGAGTCAAGGTTTGCATTTGCCTTTCCAAGAATTAATTAAGAACTTGTATAAAAACAATTGAGGTTTATAGATCATGCCTTCACAAGTTCAGAGTTCTCATAATCTGAAAAAAGTGTCTGGTCTGTAACAATTGCATCATATGGGAACTTTTCTGGTTTTAGGGGACAATTAATTTCATTTTTGGCTATCATGAACTTTTTTGCTTTGGTTAGTGAAATGTTAAATTTTGTGTTGAGTTATAGTTTGACCTGGATATGTTGATATATCTGTGCTCTTGTTGAAATTGTCATGGACATACATGTCTTAGCTTAGTTAGCTATGCCAATCTTATGAATATTAGTAATGTGGACCGTATTTGTATGTCGTAGCAGACATGGAAATGCAATTAACTTAGCAAATCAGTGTATGAGTATATGATGATGCAGGGCAAATTGTTTGTAATTTATTTTCTTTTGCACACTGCTGTGAACTTTAAGCTAATTTTGCAAAAAAAGAAAGCGGAGTTGATTCCTTGTATAGTTCATAGTTATGCAGTGTGCCTACCACTCCGGACTTAGCTTAATTTGGGGAGAAAAGGGAATTATTTACTAAAAACAGAAGTAAAGTGAGCATGACGAAACACTGATCGGCCCATGATTTTAGAAGTTAGGGTCTTTCTATCTTTGAAGGAGAGTTCATTGATTGGTCTATTTGTAACTTTTTATTAATAGATCATAGATGTGTCCTTATTGAGAATCAAAATTTCACAATTTGGTAAAGCCTATCTCACAATCTAGGAAGTGCACACTCAACAAAATTATGAAAATATGCACATGCTTGAAACCTGAAATATTAGAACCCTTTCTATTGAATGGATAAATTTTATCTTTTAGGTTCTAGCAACTATGTATTTATGCAGATGTCATCTTTGGAATCGGATCTATCGGTATCCTCACTTTGTTACTAGGATAATAAACATTAGGAAGGCCATGGCAAGTGAATCAAGTCACAATCTTGAGTATTCATATTCACTTTATTTATTACTCCATTTGTTTTCCTGGATTTCAATTTGTGTGAACCCTTAGTTGAATGATTTCACGGTATTATTAATAAAATAATAATGTGTTCTCTTTTTTCTCATAAATATAATATATATTGGACGATGTGTGTCTGGAAAATCATCTGAATCCCGTTGTGGTAGTTTATAAGCTTTCGTTATTGCATATATCTTTTCCCACTGGCTTTGTTTATTATTCTACATTGCTCTACTGAGGCTATCTATATCTACTTGTTCAGGCTGGGAAAACACTAAGTTCAAGGAGATGGGAAGCTTCATTTACTCCAGAAGGTTATCTCGATATTGGCAAAATACTTAGAAGAATTTATCGTGGGGTGAGTTTTAGATCATGGTTAGGAAATTGTTTCAGATTTATTCTGGAAAAAAATATTGGTAAATACATTTTGTTTGATTTTAATAATTCTTCTAGAGTGCATCGAGTTAGCATTATATTTACTATCAATATTTGTGACTACATAGGGGATACATCCGTCAATTAGAGGTGAAGTTTGGGAATTTTTACTGGGTTGTTATGATCCAAAAAGCACTTTTGGAGAACGAGATCAGATAAGACAACGTCGGAGGTACACTGTCTTCCTTACAATTTTGCCATGGAGGGAATTATTTACTGTTTACCATACAAAGGGATTTTGACTTTTTGACTATTCTTAATTCCATTCGATCTAATTCTCTTGGGGAATGTTGAATAAATAGCTTCCACTTTTAGCAAAGAAAGATAGATGCTTCAACCTTAGTTTTGTGTGTGTGTGTGTATTAAGCCTTTTATCGTGGGATTTTGAACATGATTTGTTCTTGTGTTTGCTATTTTCTGGCATTGAATGGATGGAAGGATCTCAAATGTAAAAGCAGATGCTAAAGTCTTCTAACGTAGTGGAATTCTTGGTCGCAATGTTAAAAGATTTCAGGAGTTTCAAATCTGTTACCGTTGTCGTAATTTGTTAGTTAGTGCAATTTTCTTGTGTCTGTTTCCAGGGAGCAGTATGCGGTATTGAAAGAAGAATGCCGCCAAAATTTTTCCATGATTGGAAGTGGCAGATTTATTACTGCACCTGTAATCACAGAGGATGGCTATCCTATTCAAGATCCTTTAGTGCTTCAAGAGGCAAATAAGGCCCAAAGGCCAACCGAGAATGGTAGGGGTGGAGATTTCATGCTCTGCTTTTGATGTGTGTATAGCTTGTAGTCGATATTTTGTGGATGTGTGTGCACTTTAGGTGACTTGATTTTTAAATTTTTTAAAAATATATCTGAAAGGGTTGGAGATGGAACCAGTGACCACCTATATTGAGCAATGTTGCAGAAGGCGCTAGTCGGGCGCCCGGGGGCTCCTAGCGCCTAGGTGCCTCCTAGGCGGTCGAGTAAATCGAGTATATTGTCTCCACTTTTCCCACTCAGGGCTGTGAGTTGTTAGACTATTATAATCCCACAAACTAGTCAACTATATATGTTAGATGGTTAGTTGAGTACATGGCTGGAGGAATATAGAAGAAGAGCAACCGAGCAGGCAAAAAATACCACTCGGCCGAGTGGGGCACCCAACTCGGTGCCTAGGGCTAAAATTGCCTCGGCCTAGGGGCGCCTAGCGCCTAGGCAGCCGCCTAGTCCGATTTTTACAGTCCTGATATTGAGTCACAACTTACAAGCTTATGCCTCTCGACCAGAAGGTCTTTGGCACTTGCAGTGATTTGATGCTAATGCTTTTAACCTTGCAATTCAGGTTCTTTGAATGACCAGAAGTGGTGAAGGAAACAGATCAAAGAATAGTCGAGTGGAAACTCACATTGCATCAGATAGGTTGTTTTTCTGCAAATATAATATGATTTCTTGTTTTGTCTTCCCCTTTCTACTCATTAAGTATTTATCTAGGTTCAAGTTCTCCTCCCACTCTTCTGCCCATTTCATTTTAACTATTTATTTGATTTGCAATTCAAGAATGATTGATATACTAGTTATGAAATTATTCTTACAGCTTATTTATTTTCTTTCCTTAATTGATGCCTTGATGGTGTCTTTGGTTGTGTCTTGTAACATTTCATTGTCGGATTAATATCTATGATAGGTCTTGATGTTTTTCGGACGGATAGGACACTAATATTCTATGAGAAACAAGAGAATCTTGCAAAACTTTGGGATATTCTGGCTGTTTATGCCTGGTTCGACAAAGATATTGGCTACTGTCAAGGTGTGTCTACCAACTCTTGCAATATTTTGCTTCACCTTTGCCCCTCAATTATTGTTCCAAAGAGTGTTATTGCACATACCCGATCCAATTTTTTGAGCACTGAGATAGGACTCGTTTCCTTAAAAGAGAGTGCCTTTTATGGTTTTGCAATTTCTAGTTGTTTTAAAGATATATACTTTGCGAAAGACCTTGTGGTCGAGCAGCATAACTGTGGTCATAGGTTCGAACCCCAGTGGGGACATTGAATCTTTGTGCTTCAGTAGGTTGAGAAAGTATGTATGGACAGATATTACATTGTAACAGAGTCAGTAGTACTCAAAAAAAAGAAAGATCATATACTGTATGCATATTCTCAACGAGAAGAGTCTAGCTAAATAACATGATGTGTATTAGTTTAAACTGCTTGTATCTCAGTCTAGTATTCATTTCTACAAGTATTTAATTCGCATGTATATATATGTTGTTGTTGCTGCTAAGTTTGACCTTAAATATGGTGAGCAGGTATGAGTGACCTTTGCTCCCCCATGATAATTCTTCTTGAAGATGAAGGGGATGCGTTTTGGTGCTTTCAACACTTGATGCGTAGACTGGTAGGTATAAGTACATGCATTTTACATTCTTTGACAAACGGTTAACTCCAATGAGTTTTCCCGTGTCATAAAGGCGCTAGAAGCCTTTCTCTTGGTAGCCATAATTGATTATCTAAAGCTCAATTGCTTCCATTAGAAACTTCAAGTTCTCGTTTTCTAAGTCTATACTATTATGTTCTTATTTATTTAGTCATGGGAATAGCTATCGATCCTATTGGATGTTCTATATGGTTATTAGAAAAACACTTTAGTTGCTTATGCGTGGTTGTTGGAATTTTGAAGCGAGGAAATTTCAAATGCACTGAAAGGTCTGTCGGAGTAGAAATGCAGCTTAGTAATCTGGCCACAGTTACCCAAGTTGTTGATCCTAAACTCCATAAGCACTTAGGTATGCATTTCTCTAAATGTTTTCGTGTTTTTTTCTTTCTTTATAGTTGTTAAAATTTTCTTTTTGGCTGCTGCAGAGACCTTAGGTGGAGGTGATTATCTGTTTGCCTTCAGAATGCTTATGGTTTTGTTCCGTCGTGAATTTTCTTTTGGCGATTCATTGTTTCTATGGGAGGTAAGATTGAATGAATCTCTTTTCCAACTCCATTAGTAATGGAAATCTGGCGATTTTCATTCATTCATTCTTCGATTTTGAACAGATGATGTGGGCGCTAGAGTACGATCCAACGCTGTTCTTGCTGTATGAAGATCCTGAATCATCATCTAACGAAAAATGTGAAGGATCGAAAGGGAAAACAAAGACAAAAAGCGAGTATGGGAAATACGAGAGAGCATACATGAAAAATGCAGGAAAAAATAATTCAGTGGCTCCCCTCCCACTATCTGTTTTCCTTGTTGCCAGTGTCCTCAAAGAAAAAAGCCCCAAGCTGTTGGCAGAGGCTCGGGGACTGGACGACGTTGTTAAGGTTAGGTTCGTGTGTGTTGTGTGTTGTCTCACATTAAACGTTTACAGTCTCATGTCATATGGGATTCATATTTCGTCATCGTTTTGCAGATACTAAATGACACAACGGGCAACCTAGACGCGAAAAAAGCATGCAATGGCGCGCTCAAACTTCACAAGAAATACCTTAAAAAGGCGAAGTAGATGAGATGTGGAAGGAATTCTGATTGTGAAATAATAAACACAAACATGAACCTGAAATCTTTAGAAATGGTACATAGCAAAAGCTTTTTTTTTTTTTTTTAATATTATGGATTAAGTTCTTACAATGTATTTGCATCAAGTATTGTATTTTTTGTATATCAGATGAATGATAACACACACACAAACACACGTAGTGTGAGTCAACTCTGCATACCTGTTCCATATTGAAACGTTATGTTTAACTCCTAATACCCCACATTTGCACAATTCAACCGTAAAAGGCCTAAGTTTGGGAAAGATGAAGTAGGAAACTTGAGCTTATGTTCAACAACAATGAAGAAATGGGTGAAATCAGGAGAAGAAAACAGAGTTTGATATTGATAACTCCAAAATAGCATAACTATTCATTACACAAATTGAATGTTGATGCAGCTATTAACAAAGAAACTCTTGTATGGGCTTTGGTTGTGTACTTAGGAATGATCTTGGGCACTTTGTTGCACAATCGTTATACCTTGCACCAGGGCGCACATTCCCAATACGACATCGTTTTGTTAATTTCATGTATAAAATTTTGTATATTCTATAATATAATTCTGTACATTCGAAATATAAGAATTTTCAATTATAAAATTTTATGTTTCCAGGTATAAAATTATGTATTTTCAGGTATAAAATTTTGTGCATTTTATTATTATAATTCTATACATTCGAAACATGGATTTTTTTTAAGAATTAAGAGTATATGTGTATTAGTGTATTATATTAAGAGTTTATGTATATTATGTATTCAGTTATAAAATTCTGTGTTTTCAGGTATAAAATTCGGTGTATTCTATTATAGAATTATGTACAGGGGAGTTAAGCAGACACGCAAAAGATACAAAACAACATCGTTTTTTGCTAAGGCGCACAATGCATTGTGCAACTTGGTATACAGTATAATTTTCCCTTTGTTGCAGCTAAAGGATCTCACGGGAGGGAAACCTTCACTTCAAGAGTGACTATACTGGAGGCTTTGAGTTGGTTAGAACTCCACAACTTTGATAATATTTATGTTGTGACCGCCTTGCTACAAGTTGTTCAAGGATTAACTCAACTCAACTCAGGCGAATCCTGATTCCATCAACTTTACTCAAGTGTTTTTATGTTTCACTAAGTGATCTACGAATTAGGCACCCCATCTATTGACGGGATAGAATGGTTATCATTTGTAATATGTTTACTCTCTAAAGCCAACTGAAAGTAGGTACGATGAGCTCTAGAGTAGATGTGATGTATCAACCAACTAAAAATTTAAGGATTTATTATTCATTGATGTCCTTCATTTGATTAATCAGACCAACATACCCATTTCTAAATCTAGCATAATAATTAAAACCACTGGATCTGCTTGAATTTATGGCCGGCCTCTTGTTTCTTCTAATCAATTAAGCATCCACGACCTCTGAATCATCAGCCGCAGCCGCCATTATCAACTGTGGGTGAATGCTTCCAACCTCACCACCATCAATAGCATTAGCCATTCCTAGAGATTTCAGTGCCAAATGCGCCGCCTTCTGCCCTGATACCATCATCGCTCCAAACGTCGGTCCCTGCATCACATCATCATCATTAGATTTTTGGGACAATCCAATCAAATTTATCAGTCCTTCTTAGTTTGAGCAGATCAGCTATAACACAGATTAAATCTTACCATTCTTGGTGCTCCATCGATTTCGGCGACCTCCATGCCGGTGACAATCATCCCCGGCACGATTTCTCTAGTCAGCCTCACGATTGCGTCCTCCGCGGTGTTCATATCCAAAGCTTTCATCCCGGGGACACTATCAATCATGCCGATGCTCTTAAGCCTCTTGACTCCGGTGGCTCCGAAGGGGCCGTCGTGGCCGCAGGAGCTGACCACCACTTTCGCCTCCATCACGTTGGGGTCCATGCACGACTGCGTGTCGTGGTTCATGGACACCAGAGCCCAGTTGGTGACCACGCCGCCCACTCTCCCGCCCTTCACTATCAAGTCCTCCGCCGCCACCGCGTTGAACAGCTTCACGTTCGGCCTGCTCAGAAGCTTGCTCATGATGGTCGACGTGAACAGCGCCGCGTGCTTTATCACCACGTAGTTGTCTTGCTCGTCGTACTCCACGCCCACCTCGTCCAGAAACAGATGAGCCGGCTTCCGAACCACCATGGCGGAAAACAGTTGCCCCCCCAGCCATGCCCCTCCGCCGGGACTCACAGATTGCTTCTATTATCCGCCACCTACACATGCATTAAGTAACATCACTCAATTACGCTATAATGCAGATGAATCCAACCAATTAAGCTAGTATAACACACGTACCTGAACATTAGGGTTCTTACTGAGCTCATAAGCGCAAGAGAGACCTGCAGATCCAGCGCCAACAACAATGACGTCGGTATCGGCGTAGGTGATCATGTCCGTCATGTACCTCCTCGTCATCTCCCGAGAAAAACAATGGACTCCTTGATGGGTTCGAACGTGAAGCTTTTGAGATCGTAAGGAGGAGGGGTGGAAGCAGAAGAAGCGGGACATGGAGATAGCCATTGTTTCTTGATTTAAGGGGTTGTGTAAAAGACCTTGCAGGTTGTGAAGAGACGGCAGGGGTTCCATGGAAGAAGGATTTCTGAGCATCCAAGAAAGAGGTTTTGGATACTGAGGAAGACGCGGCCAAGGTAGAAGCCATGGTTGCCATCAAATCAAAATCAAAAACTTGAGAGAATGGTTGGATATTGAGTAGAAAGTAGAGTGTATTTAAGGAAGGAGATGAAAGGTAAGGGATTGAGAAAATATCTGATGGATGGCCTGGTCAGCAAGGACACGTGTCAAGGAGAGGATAGGAATTGAAGGGCTTAAAATGGTGAAATCATGAAGGTGGTGAGTTTGTCCGGTTCTACACTTCTACGGGCTTAAAATTGTTAGTAAATAGAGAAAAGTGCATTGGGATTATTGTTTATCATTATTTTATCTACTTTTTAAAAAAAAAAGTTTCCAAACCAAGTTTATGAGTGTAGCGGGCATGCAGGCTTCAGTTTTTGGTGTACCAAACAATCTCGTGAGTCGTGATGGAAAGAGGTATCATTCATATCTTGTTTTTTAGGCTGAAAAGTGTGATGGGAAGACCATCCATTCATCATCTTTTGTCGCTTTCAACTTAATTGCCCTTCTTTCTAACAAAATATCTGCCTTGCTTTTATTGGAATTCTATGTATCCTTTTTCTTTTTCTTTTTTGAATTATTTTTCTTTAAAAAAAAAAAGTTTGAATTATTTTGAATCGGAAACCGACCCAAGGTAATCACTATTCACTAACATTTTTTTTTTGTATATATATAACTACTGACTAACATTCTTGGCACCATAAAATAATTTAGAGTATTCCACACTAGTAGTTATTTAAGAGTTTTTTTACATGAATTTTCTCCACTTAAAATTAATAGCTGATGTGGGAAGAAATTATTTCAAAAATATTTCTCTTGCAAAGTATGGTATATTTGTTGACCCAGTTAAGTAAGAGAAATAATTAAAATATAGTGTGTTAAATGGTGGATCTATAAAAAAACTGAAAAAATAACTCAAAATTAATGTGGAGAAGGGTTTTTTGTAATTGAATGAGATTGTGGAGAATGAGGTGGATGCTGAGATCCACAAATAACTGAGAAATAACCCCAACTGATAAAGATACTCTATGAATGTTGGGTTTTATTTGATGATATGATACAACAACTACGAACAACAATTATCCAAATATACTGGTTTATACAAATTTTATAATAAACGTAAACACACAAATAGAGGTACTAATTATCATTATAAAATCCTCAACTCCTCAACTGTTAATGATTGTTTCTCATATGAACGCCAATTTATATTATGAACTAAATTTACATAGCATTGTAGATGGATCCTGGTTCAAAACAACAAGATACAAAATTTTATAATTCAAGACACAAAAAATCAACATAAAACACAATACACATATTATATATTTACTTATTTTTAAATCTAATTTAAACACATAATTTGTGTTCATTGACAAAGAATTTTATACATAAGACACAAAAATTACACAACTACTAATTTGTTTCAAATACAGAATTTATATTCCTAATAAAGTACTCCGTAAGTAAAAAATACATTTAACTAACAAATAATAAACATAATAGATCAATATGAATAATAAACATAATAGGTAAATTTAGACATGGGGTATATATTTTCACAGTGGTGATTTGTGTTTAGACTCTGACCCTGTACACTTTTTATACCATAATTTCCATGCGAAAATCTATTTTAGATTTTTAGCCAACAATTACAGGAAAAAAAAAAAAACAAAAACAAAGTTAATCAACAACCAATCTTTCTCCAAAGACAAGATGGTAGGTATCATCATTACTTGCAAATAGAAGAAGAGAATAGTATCCCATAACACAAACACACTGTCCAATAGGTAAACAACACAACTTTTTCCAAATCACTAGAACAACAAAATGTAACTATTATTCAGATAGGAGTTTTCAGCACCAACAAAAACAAATGGTAACTAGGATGCTGTTGGCAGTCAGATCAGAAACCATGAATTTTGATGTGTTCCTTCTTCACAATTCCAGCCTGTTTCCAATTTCAAGGAACTTATCAGTTGAAGAAATTTATAGTAGAGTCAAGAAAAAAACCACAACCCCAAACCCACATCAAAGCTCCTTATGATATGCACAAGTGATAAAGAACTAAACAAATGAATGAGAAGAGCATCAGAATTCTCATCAGCCTGTTATTACAACTTCAAAAACAGCAGGTAATCAGAGAACTATATTTTCACAAGACTGGATTGCCCTCAGACAAGCCAAATGAGTGTAAAGTAACTAATAGTAATGAACCATGTGCCTGAACTAATGATGGTTGTCTAGCCTAACTGACCACCTTGTCCCTCAAGAGCATGTATTATATCCGCAAGTATCATCTAAGTCATTGATGGTTACCTGGACAAGGAAGGTAGACACATTCTTCCGCTGGTCACCTTGAAGCTGAATAACCTACAAAAGATAAATGTTCATAAGGTTGATTAGCAACAACACTGAGATCATTATTATTACTTATGATATATATATATATATATATATATATATATATACACACACATAATCAAACAAATTACAGAAATATTCGTGCACCTGGCCTAGTTCAGGGTCCTGAACAACGGTTCCATTGCAGCAAAATTCTTTCTTAAGGTCCTTCAATATTTTATTATAGCTGAATTCTTTCTTCAACCCCTGCAGAGTTGTCAAGCTTTTCCTACCATTTCGCTGCTGAACACGAATGTGCACATAATCTTTTGACCCAGCACCAGAATTTTCAGCATTTGCCTCGGCAAAAGGATCTGAGCGGATGAAAAAGCACCAATATGTCAAGCACATATAATGTTAAAAAAAAAAAAAAACAAAAAAAAAAACAAAAAACAAAAAAAAAACAAACAAACAAAAAAACAAAAAAAAAAAAAACAGTATCACTTAAAACTAAATGTGGCATTGGTGGCAATATAAATAACATAAAATAGTATTCTTTTTTTTTGGCGAAAGGGAGGGACCAAGGGTCCCGGTATTAGTAGATTCTTTCAACTTGATACCACCAAAGTCTATACTGTCCATTCTAAAATAACATGAACAATTAATACTCGGTATATATTTTTCACCAAATACAGTTTATATTCTTAAATGCAAAACTTTTTGCCACAGCAAATGGATATGGGAGTAAAGAAGACTGTACAAAAGTGGAGGAATCTGGAGGTCGAGATCAGTCATGAAAATTGGTTGATAACTGAAAGGCGCTACACACACAAACAAATCTCCTGAGCTAATCTTGGATTCTCAGGCTAGAAAGAAAGGGAAAATTTTGTATCAGTATTTTCAGAAGCAAAAATTATCCAAATTCACATGCATATACAAACTATGAAACAAATTTGAGAAAACAATAAATAGACTGGAATTGCAAATAAACTAATCAAATTTATTAGTTACACAACATAAAGTAATGATCTGTATAGCCTCACTAACACATCCACGCCATAAACACACAGAACAAAACTTTGAAGGTTCACACATAAATTAGGGTTGACGTGCTGGAAAGAAAGTAAAAAACTCACAAAATAACCTATATATCAATCTAAATACACAGCAGCCCCCCTCTCCTAGAACACACACAAAAGAAGACCCAAAGAGCAGAAAATCGGAATATTCGTTGAGTCCGGATTAAAAAGCTGTTTTAGACCTTCAATTTCACAACCTCACACACAATTAAACCCAAATAACTGAATCAATCAGGGAAAAAACTGCGTCAAATAAACACAAAGCTACCAGTTACATATACGAAGCAGTTTTATTCCACTTACTATATAAAAAATAAAAAATAAAAAAATAAATAAAAAAGAGAGAGAGAATAGCGGCGTTAAGATCAGATCGAAAATGAAAAGAAGAAATATTTAAATATCGATGTATCAAAACTGAAATCCAGTTAAGAAATCGAATTTACATAAACGCAAATCAAAAACCGACGGCAAACAAAATCATGAAAACTATCAGACAAAAAGAAAATCATTAGCACGCAGAAGAAATTTAAATTACATCCGATATCTAAAGCAAAACATAACCGATCGTTCTAGGAAGTTAATGAATCGAACAGAAAGTTTAATTAAACTCGGATCCGCTAAGATCCATCCGTATGCGTACCTGATCGGGACGTAGGGTGCGGCGGTGGGAGGGAGAGATGGCGGAGAGTGACGATGGAGCAGACCCTAGATCCGGATAAGGCTGAGAGAGAAAAGTAGTGTGAAACGCCCACCGATTGCTACTTGCTACGTGTGCTGGTTTAAGCTGCATCGAC
>VALG01007983.1:0-12407 GCA_009835305.1 Ipomoea purpurea | reverse complement strand
GGATACCAGGAGGACATGGACCTGGTATGGCGGACACTTCAAGATGAAGAGGTCGTGAACATGCACTGGGGAAGGTTTAAGGCTGCGTGGTGCGTGTTGCTGGGCCAGTGGTAATGCTGGTTAGTGAGCATTGGGTAAGGGCTTCACGGTTTTAGTTGACTGGCAGGGTCTGTTTTGTAGAGGCAGCGTGGATACCAGGAGGGTTATGGACCGGTATGATCAGATGAAGGAGGTCAGCTAAACGAGATATAAGCACTTAGCGCGACTGTATAACAGGTCGACGCTGAGGGCGAATGTCTTGACAAAGTGGTCGTACATTGGAAAAACGTTGGATGCTGGCGTAGTGCATATGGGCTAATTGATGACATGGTTGTCCTACCATGTGTATATGTAAAGATAAGTCTTTTCTCCTAAGGGGCAAATGTGAAGGTGAAGATGGTGTAATAATCTTTCCTAAGAGGACATATTTAAGGATGGTAGGATTTTGGAATTATCTTTTTCCCTAAAGATATTTTCTAACGTTTGGATATAGGTCTTTCTCCTAAAAGCCAATATATGTTGTAATTTTAGTATTGATATAATGTATTTTCTCCTAAAGATCATATGCATTGAATTGTTTATGGATTTTTTATTACTTTTCTCCTAAAGATGTCATATTCTCCAAGTTGGGTAGATGATTTTCTCATATATGTAATTAGGAATATGATTTTCTCATACTATTATTAAGTAATTAACTGGTAGACCTTTTTACGTTGATTTATATCCTATAAATAATTTTTAATCCCTAAGATCAAAATGTATTTGAAGGAGAGTTCCCACTAATCACATTTTACCTGTAGATAAAATAAGGTAGCCACATGGAGGTATATTCACTTCCCTTGGGTTTAATGTGCCGGCGGATGGCAGTGCGATTGTCGCGTGGGAGACCACTTTAGGAAAATTGCTCTGTTGTGTCCCTCTTGTAAGTGGACCTGTCACGTGCCATTGGTAGAAGTGTCATGGGTTTAGTGTGACTTTGCAGGGGTGTGTTTTTTGTTGCTATGTACTATAATCTCAGACATTTCATGTATCACAGGCTAAACGGCGAAGAAACTGTATCAGAAGAGGTGTAGTTCAGGGACCCTGTAACAGGTATGAGGTAAGAGAGCAGTGAGAGTTCTAGCTGAACAACTGATTGCGAATATTCATTCCTGCAGTGAAAAGCCATCTGTGTATAAGTGATCAGCGACTTTGGTAATAATTGATAATTACAGAGATCGATCCTAGCTGCATTTCTGGAGTTAATGTCGATAATGTGAAGTAACGCTGTGGGACTAAAGTAGGGGTCGGGGAATACATAACATTTATACTACAAATGACACAAGGGTGTGAAAAAATCTGAAAAATTTAAATTAGAGAGAGGATAAGATAAAATAACAAGAGAGAAAAAACAAAAAAAAAAACATCATCATTGTAAATGTCAAGGCTGGCCGCACACCGGGAAAAGTGAGCGAATGGTTTGGTGATCAATCTTAGTCTTCGACCCAAAGTTGTGACAAGTAAGTTGCTAATGGATCAAGTACTATGTTGTTCCTATTATGTGTGTAAGCCGTTATGGTTTCAATTGTTAGACAGCGTGGAAGTGGCTCACGCGTCGGACGGATATAATGGTTCCTTTTCTCCGAATAGTATCAGGGTATTAATACTATATTGTTTCTGATTGATTGCGCGGGATTGATTTATGCTATGAAAATTATTCTTTTTTACTGTAACTTCTGTGACTAATACAAATTATTGGTCATGTTTAATCTTAAGAACGAATTTGTGGTGTGAGATTAGTATACTTTATTCTCACGAAAAAGGCAATATATGGAAGGTGGATAGTATATTCGGTTAATAATACATGAATAAGATATTATTTGTTATAATTCATAAAGTTTATGCCAAGTATGTACGGAATTTGAATACCATCTTAAGTGGAATTAGATTTAGTGAGTTTAGTCTGGATGTCCCGAATAAGAATAGCTTAATATAATCGGCCATAAGGTGGAGGAATATTGGTTTGAATGTGTGATACGTGTTTCAATATAATAATGCACAGGAATTGAAGAGACAAAAAAAGAGTTAGGTGGAGAGATGAACACCAGCATCTAATTTTCTGGCAGTTATTGTAGTTCAACACTGCCAAAATAAAAAACAATGATAATCCAAAATGTACGCGGTAATCTTACTAAAGTCCAAGTTAAAGGAACATCTAATGGATAAACGGAAATAAGAAAAGCCCTAATATGATTTCTAAACCAGTGAGATTTATATAAGATGTCCTGGGGGTCATATAAATATTATAACTTAGGATAAACCACAAATAATTTTTATATATATGTGTGATGTTATCCCCTTTAAAAAAGGAGGTGTGTTGCTCATAATCTTTATGATGTTTCATAGACAATTATTAGTCAGGCATGTAACATCACACAATAAGAACAGAGTATAGTTTATTACATGACAAATTACTCTCTAGTGAGGGTTGGATCGTTATACAAAGAGACAACAATTTATATTAGAATTTAATTCGCAACCAATTTTTTTACAAAATCAAAATTACACACACACACACACACACAACCACACACAAAACAACCGAACCACGTAAATTACTTGTACCTTCTCTTTTTATTTCTGCATTTGGTATTGTTTATTCTAGTATATTATTGTGATCTATTAATCTCAACAATATTTCTAATTAATTATATCCATAAAACCGTTAAAACTTTTAATATCATTAACACTAAATAAACTAAATGTACAATCGTGTGCATTTCATTCACTCTATGTATTAAATTTATATTAAATATGTACTTCTATATATTCATAAAAAGGTAATAAATTAACTTTAATATATACATAAACATTTAATTATACTACAAATGCAACATGTTTTAAAAAATATAAAAAATTAAAAAAAAAAATAAACAAAAAAACCAAAAATAAAAAAATAAACATGCATCATTGTTAATGGCAAATATTAAATTGGCTAGTTTCAATTAATCAAATTCAAGTCTTTGTCAATAATTAAGGTTTATGGTTCAGCAAAAACCTGGTTTGCCACGTTTTTAATTTACCTATATTAGCATAGTCTAATATCAAGTATTTTCGTTAAGTGTTCAGGTCCTTAAATTAAAACAGGAAATATAAGGAGATTTAAATTAAAACTACACATAATAAAAATAATCCATCCATTTGCAATAGGACTTATTAGTTTAACAGATAAGGATCTTAGGTATCATAGGGGATTAAATTTTTTATTATGAAAAATCTTATATCCCACCCAAGCTACGATAATCCAAACAATTAAATTTATATTTGTTTAAAATTATCAAAAAAATTAAGTATTTTGCATTTTAATAGATATATGAACTAATTAGTTATAATAATTATATATTTTTATTATTAAAATTATTATAATAAGATATGGAAAGTATTATAAACACAATAATCACCATAAAAACTTAATTGTGAGTAGTGAGGATTGAACCACATGCACTAATTCTGCAGTATGTAGTACGAACACTGTCAAAAATATTAATAAATAACAAATAAAAAAATGTACGGTTTTTAAATCCATTAATCTCTTTACTAATTATGATTAAAAGATTAAAAAGAATTCTAACAATTTAAAATTGGTCAAAACAATTTATAACTTATTATATTAAGTAACCACAAAATTTTACAGTTGATTTCTTTTTACAATAGAAGTATCATATTGTCTTAATGTTAGTGGTGAGGAAATAAGTCGATACACCACATTATAAATATATAATAATAATAATATAAATATTATATACAAAAATAAATATAATGAATTATAATTTATAGAAAAGTGAAAGATTAATTCTTAAACCAAATTTTGGTACAAAGATACAATAAATAAACACCACCACACACACACAACTAACCACCACACACACACACATATATTATTTATATATGATATTATATATATATAGATAATAATATATAATATTAATTAATATAATATATATAATAATTATAATATAAAGACAAGTGAAGAAAGTGTTATTATCTAATAACCTGTGTTAAAAACCAAAACGAAGTTGAAATAGTGAAATCCATGTTTATATGATTTTTATTCTAACGTTGCGTCACTGAATATAAATGCACGATTTTCGCACCTCACGTGAGCGGAGAGAGTGCAGAAGAGAATAGCTATTATATTCGGAGGGGGAATAGAGATTAGTATGTGTATTTACAGGGAGGGAGAAAACGGAGCAACGAAACGTAAGTCCCACCAAAACTAGTACGAAACTAGTTTAGCTGCAAGGAGTTAGATGGAGCTGCATATGTTCAATGAAAAATTGACCAATTGCGCACGAAATACGTTTGTGACGTTACAGGCAACAAAAGCATGACAAGGATGACGAAGATAGTATCGAATAGATAAATAAAATAAATAAATAAAAATAATTATATATATATATAGGGGCATAGAAATTTTACTCAAAGAACAATAAATGATTGTGGGCGTGGAGAGAGAAGAGTTAAGAGCAAAGCAGTCCACCATTTTTATAGTTGGGAGATATAGAGGATAAGAGAATATATATATAGATAAATAATGGAGGTGAGATGAGAATATAATATAAATAATAAATAAAAAAAAATAAAAAAGGATAAAATAAACTTGAAATGACAAAAATAAATAATAATTTATAAAATAGGAAGCGTCAGGTATCATACCTAAGCGTATATTACCTGACTGACTAGCACCTATAAACGGTAATCGCGTAGCAATGCATTTCAATATAAAAAATAAATTCCCCAAACTAACACATTAGGTGGTTTACATATATATATATTTATTAGTATTGAAGGATTATAATAGCACATAAATTTCAATTGAATAATTTTAAATAATAATATAATAGGTGGTAGAAAAGAATCAGATTGGCACAAAAGTAGTGGTCAAAATTATCTCGATGTCCAGACTTGGATTTTAAAAATAGACCATGGTATTCTGTATCAAAGATGACGGAAAAGTAGACAACCAAGTTGATTACAATAACCAAATAATGGCGATACTCTACCTCGTATTTGGAAAAATCCTGGAGGGCGCCCAGCACTGTCTAAGAGAGCTCATGCCGATGGCCAGTGCATCACGGAAGCAGGCGCAAGCGCGCTACCATTCGTGCTTCGTAGCACCGAATTCGGGCGCTGTGAACGCAAATATAAAGCAAACCGTCATGATCTCGATTCTGTAGTACAGATGAGGTCAGGTATTGATGAGCGAGCCATATCTCACAAGTCAAGCTTAAATATGCTCCTTGAGGCGACCGATTACGGTGCTAGAATCACTACTGGTGACTGGACACCATTGACATGGGTCGTAGAATGGTTGACTATTAAAAAGGTCGTGTGCAATTAGAAGGTTAATTTATATAACATAGACCGCACACATAGCAACCATAGATTATTGGCGCTTAGGATGGATGAATGAATGATATAGGTTCCTTTACTATTTCACATTTTGGCCAAAAAGGCGCAAACTTAAAACAACTTATTTACGATGGGTTGAACGCAATATATAAAGGACAAAAGCGAGATAAATGTTAAACTTTCGTACTCAAATGAAAGTTTCACTTTGGAGAATCCAAATTGTTTTGGGAAGTGTTAGAGACTTGAAAATAAACACATATATATAAAAATATAAAAAATAAAAATATCAAAATTAGTGAATTATTTCGGTTTAATTCACTGAAATCATCACAAAAAGGAGTGCAAACTTCACATATTATTGTATATCACAGACTCAATAAAATGCGCTGGAGATTAGCGTGCAGGCGCGCCCCCTGACCGCGTCACACGAGATTCGAGTATGTCAATTTGATATTCGCACAAATATCAATAGGATAACTCAAAAATTGATCAATTTTATTTAATATGACTTACCAAAACAAATTCATAAGTAGTGGTGATCAGTTCCTTATTGTTTAATATGTGGAAAGAGGTGCTAGCAAAGAAATGGGTGCATATAGCCATATTTTACTCAATTAGAGAGCGTCCTTTTACAAAATGTACTTGAAATAACCTTAAATAAGAGGGGTCAGGCAAAATTGACCATGGTGACAAGACCACACCGAACTGATCCTATCGAAATGATTGGAACCCTCACCTATCAAATTGTTTAATATTTTTGTTTAAACCGAACTATAATGATTACCTGTTTATCAAATAATCGAACAAAATCTATACAAAACCATTAAAAGGGTTTTTAACGTTTTGAAACTGGCCGATTGATTAAAAGCATTATCCATATTTCAGTTGAATCACCCCATTTAGAATTATATTAAACCTTCAAGACATTACATCATTCTTTTTGACGTCCAATGCACCAATCCGGCGATACATAAAATTTTTAATATTGAATTGGAACAAACTCTATAATTCGGATGTTTGGTTATAAATATACCAAAGCAAACCATTTCGGTGCTTTAGATAGTATAACATTGTTGCTATCCTTGATTATCTAAGTGTCTTTAAGTTATTTTAAACTTAGCATTACCTATTATAAAAATGCACTATATGTTACTCAAAGACTTATAGGCACTTATTAAAGCTTAATTTAATTAGATACGCGCACATATAGTGCACCCATTAAGCTCTCATATATTATTGAAGTTAAACATTTCTTGTGTCACTTATGCCATAACCACAAAAGCCCGTCAAGGAAGAATCGTAACAATTCCTTTGGCGTATTAACCTTGAACATAGCGTTATATAGAGAAAGTTGTCTTATATATTATAAGTAGATATCTAGACTTCTACTCAAATAAGTTACAACTTATTAGAGTAAAATCAAAGTTAGATATAGCTCTATTCACTATTTAAAACCCATTAATATAAATATAATAATAATATATATCAATTTTTAATATTTATATTTCAATTATAACATATATATTTCGTTCTCCTCACTTAACTTACACATGTGATTTGTATTTCTATGGAAAAAAAGTTCAAAAATTCTGAACCTTCTCCGGAATCCTGACCTATTACAATCGGGATTGGAGATATAGGCAGATCTCTAATTTAACGGTACCTATGCACATTTTAAATTGTATCAGCCAAAACCAACTGCAATTTTTAATTCAAGTTGGTTCAAAAAGGAGAATAGTATACTCAAAGGTGACAATTGTACCTTAGTCGACTTTTTCCCCATGCTTAAGGAGGCAAAAAGCGGGTTCAATTTACTACTGCACTTAGAGTGTTAGGTCCCTCTCTTTGTTTATTAAGGGCACAAGGGGCTTTACTCATAGTGCGCCTTTAAATGACGGACACCAGGGTCAGGCATGACCATGTGCAGCCACCCCGACGACACATGACCCCTAATGTTTTTTTTTTTAAATATATATATATATATATATATAATCCATTAGTTTTATACTTGATAATTATGTTTTTAGAATCTATATAAAGATTCTAATTGTAATTGAAAATAAAATTTTAGAAGAAATTGATAGTGAAATTTTTGTTGAATAATTTTGTATTTAAATATATAAAAAACATACTAAGACTATGTGGTCTAATGATACTCAGGTTGGACTTCCATTTAGAAGGTTGTGAGTTCAAGCCTCAATGGAGACGTTTCTTTGTGTTTCAGTAGGTTGAGAAAGTATATGAACAGATACTACATGTAATAGAGCTAGTAGCTTTCAAAAAATATATAAAATATATCATTTTTGAGTTGTATTTCTTTAACAAAAATTTTTATTTAACTTCTTATTGGAAAAAAAAGTCAAATTTGCACTCTCCGACTTTACACAGGATAAGAGCAATTAATTAAGTCCAGTGCAGCTTTGAAAGTTGCAAACACTGCAATTTATTCAAGTTGGTCAAAAGAGAGGGTGACAACTAGTCCGCCTTCTCCAGCAGAAGGCGATTCAGGCCCAGTGGTGGCCATTCTTCAAAGCGCGCCACGGTCGTTGAACGTGTCGTTTGAGTTGACGAGTCTCGCTAGAATCCTAGTACTTGTTATCCCCTACATACACTAACCAGATATTTAGAGAATTAATGCGTGACAAATTACCATAGTTCATGCGCCTTAGATTGGAACTTTTAAAAGGTCAAAGGGCTATTTAACTATTTTTTTCTTTTATTTTGTTACTATGATACACATAACTTGAAATCCAAAATAGGATGTCGAGAGTGGACTCAATAACCTCAAGCTAGAGTCTTCTAAATTTCTATTTTACTTTTTAGTATCTACTGAAAAATCTATGGTATTTTACATTGATAAATTAAAAATCTCTAATGTGATTATGTTTGTACGCCACCCGAATATTTTCAATGGTTTAAAATAGAATAAATAAATACAATCTTCCCTGTACAAATTAGAAAATTGATGCATTCGTAAAAATCATTTTTGGTAAGTCGTAAAAGCGATAAATACTAGTCGGGATCGCAACTTAAATAAATTAAGTAGTGTGCCACGGGAACCTACTCATAAAACATGTACTGAGCCGTCCTCATTTAAAAATTTCAAAACGTCTGTACCCACCATTATCTTTCAAAAATAATTTTTTTTGCTTGATGATACTTTCTAACCAACTGTAAAACACAAAGAACCAAGTAACGCATCCACTGAGACTCAGAACTGCATAATCTCCGAAATTGAAATTCAATTCACGACTGTTCAATTAACCACATAGCCTAGTCAAAATCCCAGTATTGCGCAAAAACTTAAAGTTAAAAGTCATCCAAAAAAGACCCTTAAATAGATATTTTTAGAATATGATGAAGAATGGTATTATTGATCGTAAATAAAAGAACAAAATTGTTCTTGTTTTTTCTTTTGAAACACGGTGCAAAACCATATCGCATTATAATTTAATACAGAATAATAAGACAAATCGGGGAAGAAATAAGACAAATATTTGTTATGATACTTAGAATCTGTTTGTCAGGCCCCGAATTTTATGGATGTCAAGCTGAGCTACGCACAGACCTCAAATTTTAAGAAATCTCTAAGTATTTCATTTCTACCTGAGGTTAGTTTAGAAATAAAAATTTAAAAAATTTTTAACTTAAGATTTAAAAGGTTTTATGAAAGAAATGAAAAGAAACATAGTTTTATTGTTATTTTTACCTTGGAGGTCCAAAGTTTTAAAGAACTTGGTTGCACACTATTCATATTGTTTATTAATTGAATTGAATTTATTCCATAATAATAAGTACATAATATTATATTTATTTTTATAATTGTAATTTATTCCACTAATATGTCCTTTTGGCTTATCTTTGGCACCAATAACGCTCTTACCACCCTTATTATGGTATTATTATTTATTTATTATTATTATTATTATTATTATTATTATTATTATTATTATTACTTATTCATGATTATTATATTATTTTATATTCATATTAGTTATTATTATAATATTATTATATTATATTATATATCTATTATTATGTATTATTATTATTATTATTATTAGTTATTAGTTATAATGTATTATTATTAATGCTATTATTATTCATTATTATTATTATTTATATTCACCTTATTTACTTGATTAATTATTATTATTATTTACTTATTATCGTTATATTACTTCATTATTTACTTATTATTATTATATTTATTATCTCAGTTATCATTACTTAATATCTATTATTATTACTTATTATTAATTATTATTATTATTATTATTTTATTATGATTAATTATTATTAATTCATTATTATGGTATTATTATTATTATCCCTCATATTATTAATTATATTATTCATTATTATTACTCTATTATTATTATATTATTATTATTATATTATCTATTATTATTATTATATTATTACTTATCTAGATTATTCATTATTATTATTAATGGTATTATTATTATTATTATTTATTATATTTACTATTATTATTATTCTATTATTATTCATATTATATTATATTCATATTATATTATTTTATTATTTATATTATTATTATTATTATTATTATTATTTCATATTATCTCTTATTATTACTTACTTTTATGTTATTATTATTCATTATTATTTTCCTATATTATTAATTATTATTATTATTATTTATTATTATTTATTATTATTATTTTACTTATTATTATTATTATTATTATTATTATTTTATTATTATTACTATATTATTTATTATTATTATTATTATATCTATTATTATCTATTATTATTATTATTTATTATCTATTTTATTATATTATTTATTATTATCTATTATATTATTCATTATTATTATTTATCTATTATTATTATATTATTATTATAATTATTGATTATTATTATTATTATTATTATAATTACTAGTATTCCTTACCGTGCGTTGCGCACGAGAATAGATTTGTTATGATCTTAAGACGTATTTTGATCAACCCTATACAAATATAAATTATAACAAACGAATATTTAGCGCTGCGTTCCCTGCTTGCTTATCTGTCGTCATTTACTATCAGATTGCAATCTGCCACTGCAGCGGACTTGGCGTATGTAAAGACGACTACTGTTTGTGATTGGACCTTTCTGGGCAACTATAGGTTGCGATCATGAAATCGTACACAAGATAATATGACGGAGCTTACCGTTATTAGGTGTCAGTGCAAGCGTGGCACATCTGGCGGCTCGAAGCTGCTCATGGCACCAAGAACGACTCGTTGCTGCGGATGAGAGACCACCATTTTTGGAACGGCCCTGCTTTTACCAGTCGCCAACCCCTCCCTTACTCCTACCGATAACCCCCTAAATGCTGTCTCTAATCCTTTCAAACATTTATTAAAATTCATCAGATATACGTGTGCATACGTGTATCAATGTATGACACGTCTGATAATTCGTGAGTGAGCTAAAACGACTATGGGATCCGTTTCTATCATTTAGATGAGAATATCGGTCTCCTGTCCTGAATATGTTTTCCTTGGTTGATATCCGATTAGTAATAGTATAGATAGAAAAATTACATAAATTATAAAATTTTGATTCTTGATAGAGCTTCATTCTCATTACTCGAGCAAGGAGTGCCTATTCATCATACAGATACCTTAGAAATAGAGCCTGCTCCCTATATGCGTTATTAATTGATTCAGCAACTTCGTTCAATAAACTCCTGTTGTATTCCAGCTGATGCGCTTCCCGAGCGCCGCATTACTCTGTCTAATATTTCTTTGCATTAATAATTTAAGTAATACTCTGATCCCGCGCAGAATCTTCTACATGCCTCGGCGAGACTTAGTCTATGGTCGTACTTCCCTCTTAAATTGTCATATATACTTAATAATAGTCAGTTGGTCCCTTTCTGATCATGTATTTTGTGTAGTTCATATTGACCAATTTGGGTGGTACGTTTCCTCATCTCTGGTTAATTTCATCAATTGATGGTGTACAATCCGTATATATATAGTAGATATGGTGGAATATTTATGATAATTAATAGAATAGATGCCAGTAGTATTTGTGTGGTTTGGTTTCGTTGATGTGGCCGCTCGCCATAATTTAGTATATTCATGCGTGCATGCAAGAGAATGGATTAAATGCGTATGGACAGACGAGACCTTATTGGTGGATGTGGGAGTTATCGTTAATGGATTTGCTCGCCCAAGACTGTCATTCAGACTCAGTGATTATTCGTAACTTCCAACGTTTATAGTGCCGGAGTGTCTTGAAATGATACACCAACACAGGCACAAACCGAACTTAATTGAACAGTATTGTTCACAATTAGCTGTTTAGTTTTCATTGTTCAAACAGTACTATTTTCTGTCTTTACGCCATTAATGTAGCTAAAGGTAAGCAGTTGAAATTATATAGTGGATTAATATTAGGGGAGAATGTTGGTAAGAGAGTATGTTAGGAGAAGAGGAATTATAAAGATTGCATTTGAGATTAGCGAGAGAATGTGGTGGTTTGGCAGGTAGTGATTGACATATAGTTTCTTAATGGCACTTGGGTTTGGTTTATCAAGCTTGGAATCCAGACGAGTGAGCCGGACCAAATATGATTATCTTTCCATTTTGGTGTATCGAGAGCTCTCGCAAATTTACTGCAAGTATTCCAGGTATTATGCTGAGTCAAGCACCGGCATACACCTGTTCCTTTCCTTTGTCGTCATAGATTATAGTCTCGATATGAACACGTCCATTTGTGTGTGTGTATATTTGTCATGATTAGCCGATCTTCCATGTGATTGACGTGTTGGGTGAACTGTGTGACGCGCCTCCGATCGCTGACCGCCGTGAGGGCTCGTCTCTGTGCCTCATCTACGTGTTAGGGTGGTAAAGCCGCGGCCCCTTCATGTTTCAATGTGATAGGCTGCGCGCGGATACATTGGTAAACTGAATTAGCGTCCGCATAACACGCTCGGGTCCCAAGAACAA